>CAKNYM010048825.1:15382-42442 GCA_932195095.1 Andricus curvator
TCTGTGATGACGAAATAATTTTTCTGTATTAGAGGATTTAACTTTGATCGATATTGTAGATTTCCATTATTCACAAATGTGTGATTGGATTTCTCAACGGATCGATAATTACCTTCTCCGATGATAATGCAGATTCGTACTTAAATAAAATTTGTTGCAGGAAATTTTTTAGAGCGATAAAGTTTTGTTCAGCCAACTTCGCGTCTTTCAAAATACATGTGTTTGTCATGGAAAAACAAAAGAAAGTTCAACCGATATTTGTGTAAAGTTTATCCTCTGAAGTTAATTTTTGTTGCAAAGAAGCTTTCGTCGGAAATCGATGTAAAGTTTATCTTCTGTTTTTTCTGTGCATTCATCCGAAAACAAATTTTTTCAACAAAAATTACACTATGTGGCTGTTTGTTAATTTAATTTGTTTATAACAATTAAAACAGATAATAATCAAATTATTTGCATTCTGGGAGTACTCTTGCGTCGATTTAAGATGATTTTCATTATATGCAAACCGCTATTAAAGAGTAAATAATGATTTTGTGAAAAATCTCGATTTTCTCATACTTCGAGTAATCATATAATAAATAAACAAATAAAAATGAAACAATCTCTGTCTAAGGTGCTCTTGGAAATTTAGGGCTCTTCAATTAAAAAAAAAATAATAATTGCGGACTGGGGCAAAATTGAAGGCTGTAGACCTTTTGAACGAAAAAAATGCGTCTCCTCCCACAGTGCGGTGTATTTTTGCATACTATCGTGTGCACTTCAACATTTCTATTATTACTGCAAATATTAACCGATTTTCATGAATCTTTTTTTCCCTTTCTTGAAATTATACGGATAAACTATTTCTGCTAATTAAAATTGAATCACGCGATGTTTTCATAATTGCAGTTTTTTGAACCGGCCTGCATCTCATAACAATGCGGAGGTTGATTCGTTTCGGGTAATTCGACGCGCTCCAGAGTCTCCACTCGCGCTACGCCCGCGTCTTCATCGTAGCTTTGACGAGGGTCGAGGCTCAGGCCTCGAAAATACACACTCAGCTAGTACTGAGCGGCACTGCATTTTTTTCCTATTGTTCTTTTCTTTTTGTTTATAACGTCAAATGTAAACATTTTTTCAAAAAACCGAGACTTCACAAGAAAAGAGACCAATATTTAGATGAGGTATGCAAAATATCAGACCAAAATATTCAACCGTGCGGCCGGAAACTGGAATTCCTTTTCATAACGCTGATAAATCCCCTTAATAACAAATGCCAGCGAGGAATAACACTTCTTGAGTCCGCTACAGGGCCAGAACACAGAACACTGTTATCCTCAAGAGAGGCAACACTAATTTAAAAGCTCCATTCAAAATTTTCTGTAAATTCTTCAATTATATTTCTTATTGTTTGAATAAATTGAATTAAAATCTACCATCCCTATTCTTCATTCCACGAGAACATTTCAACAAAGTGCATGCAAACGTATAGAAACTTAAAAACATTTGAACTTGACTTTGCATGCGCAGTAGCTGGAAATGCAGCTTCGAAATTTAGAAAAGCTTACAAAACTTCCAACTAGTAATAAGTTGTAACATGATTACTTTAAATTTAAAACTGAAAAATTTTCAATGTTAAAATGTTTCATTTTTTTTATTTTAGTAGAATGTAGTTAGAATGTTTGCTAACCGGGAAATGATCAAGAATTTGTTTTATATTTTTAGTGGCCACCCTGAAATATTGACATATTATGCTCAAAAATACAATTTTTTTAATTAACGTGTGTGTGTGCGTGTTTATGTAACTTTTTTCGGTTCACCATATCTCGAAAAGTAAACGAGCTACGATCATAAAATTTAGAAGAATTGTAGCCCCGAGAAGTGCTTTTCTTTTCGTTTAGAGATTTCAAAAAAAATTACCTTGTTTACATGAGAAAAACTTTTTTGATATTAAAAATATTTCAATACGATATGTAGTGTAATTGTTCGCGCCTTCGAAACGCATCGATCGACCTATTATTGAAACTTTCACGACCTAACAGCCTAGCAAAAAAGGACCAGTGTGTCTATGCGTGTAAATTCCTGAAGACGGTATTTCAATTTTGAATCATTCTATACGTACAAATACGGTGCACAAGTTTGAAGTCAGCGAATTCACTTCAATGCGTCAGCACGCAAACGGTTCAACATTGGTCAATGCGTCTGAATTCGTGAGAGTAAAATACACACTCGAATTCGCCCCAATTCGTCACGGCGAATTTCAGCAAGTGTTGACTTATACAATTGAATCCGTAACAGGAGAACCACCGTGCAGGACATACAGAATTTATTGTGAATGTTTAGTAAATTGTCCCGTAGCTCAGTGGGGACACTGTTGACTGATACACGAGGGATCGCTGGTTCAAGTCTCGACGCACGCACTTTTAACAACTTTTTTTCGAATTGACCTTGACCACGCATTCATATGAATTCACACGCATTCAATTCGCGCTGTTTCAATTCATCTAAATGCGTCTCAGTTCGTTTAAACGAATCAGAATATGGGATTCACGCGCATTAAAAAATGTTGATTCGCCCCAATCCGTGTCAATTATTTCTTTTTTGCTGGGAGTACCGATTTATGAAGTTTCAAAAATGCTTTATTCTGTTCATATGAGAAAAACTTGTTTGATATTCAAAATACAACAATACTATATGTAGTGTGTTTGTTTTTGTCTTCCAGATGCATCGATCGACCTATTAATTGTTGAATATTTTATGACCCACCAGTACCAATTTATGAAGTTTCAAAAAAATGGTTTATTCTGTTTATATGAGAAAAACTTTCTTGATATTCAAAATACAACAATACTATATGTAGCGTATTTGTATGGAAGTAACCTTGGTACCCGTAATCTCTTAGTTTTTTATATTTAAAACCTTTGATCCTGTCATATTTTTTCATAAGAAAAAAGAATTATTAAACAAAAATATTGTTTTTCTTCTTTTTCCATATGTAAATTTAGAGGGTAAATCTATATTATAAAAAATATTTATTTCTTAGTGGGCCACTCCACAATCGTTTAATATTTTCTGCCGCTCCTTTTTCATTTACATTTCAATTTGAGGATTTGGGGATCTACAAATATAATTTTTCCTCAAATTAAAATTTTTTGAATATGACTCAAACCAAACATTTTTTTACTTTGGATTTTTTTCCACTATCTTTTAATTTGATTAAAAAATCTTTTTCTCAATACAAAATAGGGTCTTTCATGCTCTTTCTATGGACGATGAAAATAAATATTTCAATTTAAAAAATGAAGGTCTAAGCCATTATTTCTTAATAAATGGAATAAAATCTTCATTTTTAAAAATGGTGCAAAATCAAGGTCAAAGCAAAACTTCCTTAATACGCGGAATATAATTTCCGTTTTGCGAAATTGTGCAAAATAGACTTTAGACACAGTGCCTCTAAGTGTCTGTAAGTCCTCATCGATTACATAATAATTAATCCAGATTAACCCAGATACATCAACGCGTTTTTCTGACTCAAAACAAATCACGCCGATAAAGAATAATTCGTTTACTTAATCATTCGCAGAGCAGAGCGATCTACCACGCTACTTCGCAAACTATCATCATCTCTACCAAAAAAATAAACATGAATAACTATTGCGCAAACTCCGCAAGTACGCGGTTGGCAGCTCTATTCTTATCCTAAAATACATATTAATAACTTTTGCACAAAACTACGCTTATATCGATTCTCGAATAGAAATCCGACTAGTAGATGGAGCAAAAAATGCAAATCTAACCATTACGAACGTGGCTTCACTTTTCCAGAAATAATCGCAACATCTTTTTTTTTTGATAGGAAGAATCCTGACGAGGCTCGACGTCGTTGAGTGAAAGCTCGTATACTTTTAATAAATACGGTATTCGGTCTAGTAGATGAAAACCGTCTTTCGATCGACAATCTGATTTTTTAAGAAAGTTTGGTGACTCGAGTACAGAAGAATAGGAAGAAATCTGCACAACATTCCCGCAAAATGCGAAATCCGACAGAAATCAATGACTTTGGAGTGCCCACATCTCTGATTTTAAAATCACAATCGGCACACTGTTTTAGGAATAATGATGCTCTTTGAAAGAATTATTTTTATAAAGTTCAGACAGTAAAAGGGGGGCAGACATTTAATAGTGCAAGAGGTTAAAATGTTAATGATACGAACCCAAATAAGCCAGCAATCAACTGTACCAAACATGCATCGCTTCTTCTTAATGGCTTCTTGCACACGTATTTCATTTTCCAGTAACCATTTAAGCTTGACTGCACTAAAGTAAGGGCTGATTGGAAGGCCACATAAAGGTTTAAGGTAGTTTTTATTGTTACGAACTCCCTTTAGTATGTCATCTACAATATGAGTTGTGCGCATATCCATCCATACTGTAAAGAGAATGATTTAATAATAGCAAAATAAACAATAACGCAGTTATTAGGCACTTTATTAATTCTTTAATAATAGTCATCAATTTACATTTAATTTCATTAGGCCCTACGTAATGTTAAAATATAAATATTAACATGTCGAAAAAAGGTTTCTTAATACACGTATTCATTTATATAAAAACTTTGGCAATCGATTTTTTAAACTCTAGTAAATAATTTGAGCGGCTCAACAGTCGCAAATTTGTTATTTAATGATCCATAATCAACGTTCTTTGTCGACGTTTCAGACTGGCATCAGTATTCCTTTGCATTATTATTTGTTTTCAGGTCAGCCTGTGGGCTGAGACTGACTTGTAGATGAAAATTAAGGGTCAGGGAATTAATTCATAAAAAGTAAGTAGAGTGATTATAGTTAATGTGAAAGTTTATTTTTAAAAGCAATTGGAGGTGTTACCTTATGGCGTTTTCATTAACACCATATTTTGTTAGAAAAAGTATAAAAAATAGTCCAAACTATAATCTAGATCCTTATTTCTATATTAAAGATAGCGCAATTTCCCCCCTGAATTAAAAAAAAGTTAAGTTAATTAAGTTAAAAGTTAGGTTAGATCAGAGTTCGAGAATTTACTTAATTTCTCTTATAACTTACACGGTAGTTTATGTCGATTTTCGCTAAAGTCCTATACAAAATTCTACTTTTCTTTTCCTTAGCTTAAATTTCAGAATCGCATTAAAATCATTTTGAATTTCGAAATAAAGAAGATGGGTTTACAAATCATAAAACCATAGACCAAACTTTCAATTTTGAAGAACACTATAAAACAGTCACTTTTATTCCGATAACTTCTAATTTACAGTTGAGAAAAAGCACCTCGGGCCGGGATTCTTACAGGGATGTCTAAAGTTACCCACAGTCTTACCATTATAAGTTCCGCGAACCCATACAAAGGATAAAAGAAGTAAGAAAATTTTTTGGTTGACCAAGAATCGAACTTTTGAGAACGGTAAAAGAACCGAATGCTAGAGAACGACACAGGGTCTATGGCTTAATGTCTCTGTTTATTAAATACTTGAAAGTACATTTTTTAAACAAACATAAACTTTAAAAAATTGCACAAGAAGGCTTAAAAAGAAGTATGCTCTTTAAAAAACTGTTTTTTAAAAACAAATACTCAAGAAAATCAATTTGTGTAAAATAATTGAACAAAAAGAGATAAAATAAGAGAAATATGTTCTCAAATAACATTGTAAAACGGCTAATTAGAGACAGACATATGAAATTTGAAAAAACAGGAAGAAAAAAAGAAAGACATCCAAACCACTTATCTCTCATTTCTTTATTATTTATCCGTCTTTTTTATACTACCACGATTCAATATGTTTCGAGGCCTTTTAGGCGTCTTCTTCAGGGAAATTTTAATAGAAAACTAATAAGGAATATTTGTATGTTAATCGATTTGAAATATCTGATGAAATCAAATTAAAGAAAGCTTCAATTTAAAAATGGTAAAAACTTATCTTTTTGAAATTTTTCCTTACATCCAGTAAAAGATGGAAAATCTTCTTTTAAAAATTATTCCTAATCAGATTGAAAAAAACATTAAAATTTTTTTTTCTTCTGAATATATTCAATGATTTAAAAAGACGACTTTCTGGTTCAAGGACAGAACGCATGCTGAGGTAAGTGTCTCATTTTACAATAAACTTGAAAAAAATAGAGACCACGGATTCATAGAAAAGAGATCGTAAAAGCAAGTGTTGAAGAAATACCTAAAAGACTGTATTAAAAATATTTTCACAAATTTATAGAATACATTTTACAACAGTGTAATATTGATCAAACACATCTATCATTTAGGTAATTCCGTTTTAAAAAAATTTTTCGATTGTTTATTATCCAGCAAACATTAAAAAAATTTATTCTAAATCAGTGTCTTCAGAAACATTAAAGATTTCTTTTATAAATAATAAAGTATAATTCCTAAATAATTTATATTTAATATAATTGTAGTTTTGTATACACAGTATACTTATTCAATGAATCTTATTAAAGTATTCAAGGAATCTTCCTTACACCACCACTATTGCAGGTATCAGGGGACATGCTTTCATATATGGAAAGTCTTTTGATTAATGTGATGAAGTGATACATGAAACAAACCTCTGGCAACCTCACACAAAATTACACAACAGAGGTCCATTTTGAGTAATTAAATCCCTATAAAAATGTTTGAAAGAATTCATTTTAACTAGAAGGAAGTAATGTTTCTTAAACTTGTGTGAATGCACAAAATTACACAACATAAGTCTATTTATGAATAATTACATCCCTAACAAAAAGAATTTTATTTTGAAAGAATTCATTTTAAGTGATTATGACCGGTGGCTGTGAAGGCACGCTATCCCTTATTTTAAATCTAATAATACGCAGCCACTATCGGAAACACTCGCGGTACACTTAAGGGGATTTATCAGCGTTATAAAACGGTTTCCCAGTTTCCGGCCGCACGGTTGAATATTTTTGTCTGATATTTTGCATACCTCATCTAAATATTGGTCTGTTTTGGTGTCAAGTCTCGGGTTGTTGAAAAAATGTTCATATTTGACGTTATAAACAAAACGAAAAGAACAATAGAAAAAAAATGCAGTGACGCTCAGTACTAGCTGAGTGTGTATTTTCGAGGCCTGGGCAATCAACCCCCGTCAAATTTACGAGGCAGACTCCCCGGAGCGCGAGCGGAGAATCCGCAGCGCATCGAATTACCCGAAACAAATCAACCTTTCATTGTTATGAGATGCAGGCCGGTTCAAAAAACTGAAATTATGAAAGCATCGCGTGATTCAATTTTAATTAGCATCAATAGTTTATTCATATAATTTCAAGATAGTGAAAAAAAGATTCATGAAGATCGGTTAATATTTGCAGTAATAATAGAAATGTTGAAGTGCAAACGATAGTATGCCTACAGCCTTCAATTTTGCCCCAATCCGCTATTATTTTTTTTTAAATTGAAGAGCGCTAAATTTCCAAGAGCACCTTAGTCAGAGATTGTTGCATTTTCATTTGTTTATTTATTATATGTTTACTCGAAGTATGAGAAAATCGAGATTTTTCACAAAATCATTATTTACTCTTCAATAGCGGTTTGCATATAATGAGAATCATCTTAAATCGACGCAAGAGTACTCCCAGAATGCCAATAATTTGATTATTGTCTGTTTTAATTGTTATAAACAAATGACATTAATAAACAGCAACATAGTGCAATTTTTGTTGAAAAAATTTGTTTTCGGAGGAATATGCTTTAAATTATAGTGAGAGTGACTGTTAGTCACAATTTTTATGAAACATCAACAATTGTAAATGTTGTAAACAATTTTTTGCAAAAATGTGGAATTTATGGTTTTTTCTATTTCGTTCCTTCCTTTATTATCTGAAATTATGTAGATATTCGGAAAAGTGGCATATGTTTGATTTGTGTGTTCAAATACAACAGTTGTTGATTTTGTAAATAAATGCAATAAGTAAATATAAACCTTTGTCCTGGAAAATAATGTTTTTACGCTGAAACTGTTTCGAATGCTTGTGAGAGAGATTTACAGTAACTGTTTCTATATACAATTCTCAATAAACAGTTGTTATTTTTTAATTTTAAATATTACGATTCGTAGGTATTTAACAATATTGTAATTTTTATTGAAAAAAGTTTATTCTTCTCTGGAAATAGTTTGAATTATTGCGACAGTGATTGTCAGTAACAATTTCTATAAAACAGTATACACAATTTTTTTGAAAATTGTGGAATTTGTGCTTTTTCAATTTCGGATTTTCCTTCATCATTTGAATTGCTGCAGATATTATTGAAAAGAATATAGGTTCAATTATATTTGTTAAAATACAAATCCTAAACAAATGAAATAAGTAAATACAAAACTGTGGCTATTCGGCCTGCACAATACTTTTTTTTTGCACTGAAATTGCTTCAAATTTTTGTGAGACAGATTTGCTGTCACTAATTCTATGTAACAATTAATAATAGATCATTCTTATGATCTATTCTTGTAATTTTAAATGTCACGAATTTTTCATGTATTTGAAAGAGCCATTTATTGATCCATTTTAACAGATCAATAAATCGGTTACCTAATGCCCAAAGGCACATACATCCTGTAATTTATATCCACTGGCCATTAAAAAAAAATCTTCCGATTGGCGAAAGCCGAGTTATGCGAAAAATGGTTATTTCTTCATTTCTACTGCTTATAAAATGAACAAATAGAATGACATATGCATCATTTCCCAGAATATCTGAATTATCTTAAATGATTCAGAGGAGTCCAAGTTTGATAAAATCGTTCATTTCGAAATATCGCTACAAAAATTTCTTATAGCAATTGTATATTGCTTACTTTTTAGGAAAATAGTTCTTGCAAATCTTTTTCACACAAACTTGCAGCAGTTTGAGTGAAAAAAACAATCTTTCCAGGCCAAAGTGCAATTTCTTTACAAGATTGACACTTGTGTTTTAACAAATATAATGAAACCTATGTTATTTTCAAGGATATCTGCGTCAATTCAGATAATGAAGTACAATGCGAAATCAAAAAACAACAAATTAATGTTAATGTTTCATAGAAATTGTTACTGAAGATCACTAGCGCAATAATTTGAAGTATTTCCAGAGAAGAATACAAATTACAATATTTTGTAATACATACAACTTTCGTAATATTTTTAATTAAGTAATAAGAATAAATAATCAATGTTTATTGTCAATTTTACATAGAAACAGTTACTGTAAATCTCTCTCACAAACATTCGAAGCAGTTTCAGTGCAAAAAAAATTATTTTCCAGGACAAAGTTTTATATTTACTTATTTCAAACATATGTCACTTTTCCGAATATCTATACAATTTCAGATAATAAAGGAAAACCCAAAATAGAAAAAACTACAAATTCCAAATTTCTTCAAAAAATTGTTTACAACATTTACAATTGTTGCTGTTTCATAAAAATTGTGACTAACAGTCACTCTCACTACAATTTAAAGCAAATTCATCCGAAAACAAATTTTTTTCAACAAAAATTGCACTAAACGGAAAAAATTTATCCGTAAAAAAGTCACGAACTAATAGCTAGGTCTCGGATATGAGAAAAATTGATCGTATATTTATGTATTTTCGTAAATATCCTGCGAACTTTAAGAAAGATTGACAAACTCAATGTGATAATTCTAAAACAGTTCATCACTTTTTTTTTACGTGAATAATTACAAAAATATTACGAGTGATTGGGAAAAGATTCTCAGAACACTCACGAGCTTGCCCGACAAATCTGGGAACTCGAAAGTAGGTTCGCCTGTACGTGCTCCACACACACACTCTCCGAAACGCGCGGTGCGTGTGTAAGCTCGTATGTGTGCCTCGAGCTCGTCGGATGAGTGGCTAGAAGTTTTATAATACGTATTTTGATTGGCCTCGATGGCTGCGCGTGTTTACGCACTCCTGGTTTATGTTTAGAAACTGGTGAGTCAGCAGTCTTTGAGGGTTCGAATCTTCTGAGTTGCGAATTTATAAATTAATGTAAAATTAAATCGCACAAATAAAATTTTTCTTTTTTTTATTTCAGTCTGAAATTTTCAGGAACTGTTCGTAGGAAATTCGAACTGTTCGTAAGAAACTTCGAAATTTATCCATATATTTCTCATAGAAATAAGGATTTAATGTTTCATTTTTTTATCTCGTATCCGAGACCTAGCTACAAGTTCGTGACTTCTTCACGGATAAATTTTTTCCGTATATGTGGCTGTTTGTTAATGTCATTTGTTTATAACAATTAAAACAGATAATAATCAAATGATTTGCATTCTGGGAGTACTCTTGCATTGATTTAAGATGATTCTCATTATATGCAAACCGCTATCGAAGAGTAAATAATGATTTTGTGAAAAAAACTCGATTTTCTCATACTTCGAGTAAAAATATAATAAATAAACAAATGAAAATGCAACAATCTCTGACTAAGGTGCTCTTGGAAATTTAGCGCTCTTCAATTTAAAAAAAAATAATTGCGGATTGGGGCAAAATTGAAGGCTGTAGGCATACTATCGTTTGCACTTCAACATTTCTATTATTACTGCAAATATTAACCGATTTTCATGAATCTTTTTTTCACTTTCTTGAAATTATATGAATAAAATATGTATGCTAATTAAAATTGACTCACGCGATGCTTTCATAATTTCAGTTTTTGAACCGGCCTGCATCTCATAACAATGAATGGTTGATTCGTTTCGGGCAATTCGACGCGCTGCGGATTCTCCGCTCGCGCTCCAGGGAGTCTGCCTCGTAAATTTGACGGGGATCGATTGCCCAGGCCTCGAAAATACACACTCAGCTAGTACTGAGCGTCACTGCATTTTTTTCTATTGTTATTTTCTTTTTGTTTATAACGTCAAATATAAACATTTTTTCAAAAAACCGAGACTTGGCACGAAAACAGACCAATATTTAGATAAGGTATGCAAAATATAAAGACAAAAATATTCAACCGTGCGGCCGGAAACTGGGAAACCGTTTTACAATGCTGATAAATCCCCTTAAGAGGCGGTGAAGCTCTATGGTCGGAACACGTGGCGAGCAACATTTTTATTTACCAATCTTGTTAATATAGAAACCCGTCTGACTGACGAGCTTTCCTGAATAAAAAAAATCCATACCTGGGGCCTTTCCGCCATCCTTTCAAATTGAAACAAGAGTCCTCGATTTGAAAAATAATCCAATTTGGTATAACTTCTTTGCCAGAGTGTTTAAGGGCTTGACAGTCAGAGCAAGAGTGGACGTTCGGCATCATGGCGGAAGTACGCCAAGTCGACATTTGTACATTTGAAACGCCGGCCTATCAGCGTCGTCACCGAAATTATGTGACTAGGTATCGCAGGGTGAGCGAGTTCGCAGACTCATAAGTGTTCGGGAACGCACCCTAGTTTACTGCTACATTTACTAAATTCAGGCCCTGAAGTTCAAATGGTCGATCGAATTTATACATAAAAATCATAAATGTACATGAACCCTAGTTGCGTAGCGCTCCAGTGAGAGAATTTCGACGTGAAGAGAGCTTAATCTCTGGTTAAGAGCACGGGGCTCCGAGGTTCCATGCGACCTTGTCCAGAGATAGTTTCGGTTGGCCGGATAGTGACGGTCTCTGGTCTGGTGGGCGGGTGGGGAAACTTCCCTGATTCAAATCTCCGTACTGAGTAAATGTTGTTGTCGATGTCCCCTCTCCTGGCTTGTTGCTTCCGGTTGGCGGAATGGATTCCACGGAAGGTATGGAAAGAGAAGGAGACATACGAAACAAATGAAACGTTCTGAGAATGCCGCGAGTGTTCCTTGGTGGCGGTTTGGAGCGCTGACCCTTGCTCTAGTGTCTTATCGCGGTTTTCACTTAAGAATTCCACATGGCCGACTCGGGTTGGTTTTAACTGACGGGTGAAAAAAAACATCACGTGCGTCCTAAACTACGACCCAAGACCGGTTTATGTGTAAACATCTACGGTAAACGTTAACTGAAATTGAAATCTTACATAAAGCAAATAATAACTCACGCACATGTAGGAGTATAAAAATTTATTTTCTCTTATATGTAATGTCGTGCAAAAGTTTCTGGACATCTATTTGCCAATAGGTTGAACAAGCACCCTAGTTTTAATAATAATAGACTTTAGATTTTGTCTCAATTATTGCACGAAAGGTGATGAAAGTACCCGTTTTATGGGCATAAATGAAAGCCAGTGTGTGTTAATTTTATTAGAAGTTGTTTGAAAAGACGTCAAATGTTAATGTTTCCGGAAAATATCAATAAATTCGGAAATAACCATTTTTTAAATTGTTTTTGGGCTAATTTTAAAGATAATTTTCTGGAAGTCTGTTAGAATACTGTGCTACTAATTTGTTTTAATTCAGTTATGAAAACCTTACTTTATATCAATATTGATAAGTTCTTCAAATTAATCAGGATGCTGAATGTAAACTTTAAAATTTGCATTGTTTCATTTTAAAAAATGTTTAATTTGTAAATGACATTTTTCAATTTAGATTTATCAAGAAACAACTTATAATCGCTAAATTGTACTGTTTTTAAGTTCAAATTGTTTGAAAATGATATAATTTTGAACACTTACAATTTTCTTGATTGATTGTTCAAACTATTTTAGTTCTTAAAACGCAGTCTCTTCCAGGAGCTTTCTTTATAAAATGCTGATGCGGGCCAATATGATTTCTCTGAAAGAACTCTGGAGACGCTTTGCGGTTCGCTATGTCTGTTATAATAATTTAATACAAGAAAATAAAAATTAAATATTCAAAAATAAACAAATTGAAATTGAATTATTTTAAATAAAATAAGACTCGAATAATGAAAATTTCAGAGTGCTGAATTTGAACTTAAAAATTTTCATTGTTTCATTTTTTTTAATTTTTAATTTATAAGTGACATTTTTGAATTTTAATGTTTTAATAACAATGTAAAATCCTCTAATTTTAGTATTTCAACCTAAAATTGTTTAAAAATGATATAATTTTGAACACTTGACCAATTTATTGCTTCATTCTTCAAACTATTTTATTTTCTAAAACACATTCTCTCTTTTGCCTGCTTAGTCAAGCTTTGTTTATAAAATACCGATGCGGACCGATGTGAGTTCTCTGAAAGAACACATTGTGTCGCACTTATGTTACGCATCTACATTTAGAATTAGGCTAATTATATTTCATGAAGAAGCATAATAAAAATTGAAATTTCAGTATGGAAAATTCATTATTATGACACTTATCATTATTACACATCTAAGTACTCAAAAATTATAAGAAAAATATTGAAAATTGTTCCTTTTTTCAAATTAGACACAGCATATTTTCCTCCTATTAGACTTTAAATACTTGGCGGGAATTCTCAAAACAGAATGAAAAAGGAACCGAAAAAATGCAAAATAGCAGTTTTCGAATGAATTCATACTACAAATGGTATTTCTTGTGTTTTTTCAAAATGATTATTTTTAATCGATAAATGGCGAGTTTCCAAGTATTTTGTAAATAATTTACAGTTGTTTAAACAATTATTGCTCGTTTAAAAAATATATTTTTCTCTGTAAGTCGATAGATCAGACGTTTGATTACCGAGAAAAGAATGTTACATTAGGCCAGTTCTGCACATGAGCGCTCCAGCGCACCCCCCAAAGTAAACTTGTGGTTTGGCGAAAAAAAAAATATAAAAGAACAACCATAAAAAAATAGAACAGTGTCACAGGCTTATAAGTTAATTAGGTTCTGATTGGACGTTAGTTGGGAAGAACACGAGGGACGCTAGGACCATTTTATTAGGGGTGAACAAATGAAATTTAAGAGGCGAGTTTGACTTCCAGTAGTGATTTTATTTCCGATTCTTTGGGGTTTCTACCCTGCTTACTCGTGAGTCTTACATTGGACTCGAGGGAAATTCAAAAAAATTATAGGTAATTCGACCTAGATTGCGTACTGATTCAGACTGAATCGTGAGTTTTAAACTTTGGTGTAGCGAATACTAGTACTGTCCGTACGAAATAAACGAAAGTAAGCTAGCACTGCCGGCAATGATATAGTCAAACAAACAAAATTTCCAGCACGGTGGTTGAATGTGATAAGAAATTTTAATACCATGCTTGTTAGACGTGAGTACTGTGTATCCCATTTCTCCGCATCTGAATCAGTGTTTAACTGGGTTTGGGTCGGTACATTGGCCCCTCAGGTGCCCCCTCTTTCTGCAATTCCAGCAGACTGCGTCAACGGGGAAAGTAACGGAGGCTGTCCTAGGCGATCCCGCCTTGAGCCACCCCTCCCTGTACTCGTATTTCCGTCGGCCATCACTAGGCACGATCTTGGTGTTGGCAGCTGCGAGGTAAAAAAATGGGATGTTTAATTCACTCTTTGCGCACTTTAAAGGGTGTAGATGGATATCCCAATCATTCGTGTTTAGTCTGGGTCTAACTTAACTACTTGTCGAAAGGGATTTCTACTCCTTATCGTTCACGAAGGGTTTAAGGTGCCTAATATGCTTGGCGTCTACATCGTCGGCCTTCCTAGATAATTTCCGATTAGGTTTCAAGACCTACAACTCTTAAAGTCCTAACGCGTTTGCCCTTATTGTAGTGTTTCGCGTGAGTCGTGCACGCATGATCAAAGGGTAGGCAAACCGAATCCCTTAGAATATCCAGCCGTTTTACATGCTCTCGACATTCTTCGAGGTTTGGTTCGCGGCGCTGTGCTCCTACTTCGAACTGTCGGCGTAATAGTCGGTACGGTAACGGGTTCCTATCGAAGTTCAGGAAAGCTGGTGACACCTTCCAGGACTCACGGACTGCGGTGTCGATCGTGAATCGGAACTCATGCAAGTGCAAGTCCCACTCTTTGTGGTCGTCCTGTATGAACGAGACAATCATTGTTTTAAGATCCCCATTGACTCGTTCGGTAGGATATGCCTGAACATGGTGTGTGGACCACCTCCGAGGCCCCCCAACGCAATACTATCAAGTCGTTAAAGGCTTTTAGGACTGTAGACCCACTTGCTGTACGGATCGGAATACACTCCACCCACTTTGTAAAGAGGTCCTGAAATACTAGGACGTATTTGTGTCCTGATTTACTGGTCGGGAAACGGACCATGACATCGCCCGCGACTACTATCCACGGTTGCTAGACCATACGCTGACACATCAAGCCGGCTGGACGGGCCTGTTTGATTTTACACCTTTGGCAAGGGCCGCAGCGTCGAACGAATTTCACATTGCCATGGTACATCTCCAGCCAGTAATATCTCTACGCTACCCTGTTGTGAGTCTTTTCGATACCCACGTGTCCGGCCTGGTGCTTCGATTGGGCCTCCTCCACGACTTTCACCCTAAGCTCCTCTGGGACCACCAGCTTCCAAGAGACCAGATCCGGGACCAAGGGATCTGTCAGGGGGTCAGGGCGGTGTTTGTACAGTTTACCGTCCTTGAATTTCCAATCTGGGAAGATCAACGGTCTTTCCTAGACGAGTTCTAAACGCCATAAATACCGCGAGTCTTTTATTTCAGAGATATCGGACACTAGGACCTCTTCATAATCATCGGTTAGCCTCGAAAGTGAATTTGGGACATGGTGCAAGGCACCCTTCCGATGAATGATCTTGAGGTAATAACCTTGGAGCTCCAGGCCCCATCGTGCAATTCTACCCGTAGCGTTCCGTAGGTTATGACTTTGAAGTGGAACCCCTCGAGCTACTCTCAGAATTTCTGAATTCCTCACACGACCGCGAGGCATTCCCTCTCGGTGACAGTCTAATTCCTTTCGGCTGCAGTGACGGTCCAACTGGTGTATGCTATCACACGCTCTTCGCCCTCCTGCTTATGGGTAAGTAACACGCCGAGTCCTGAAGCGCTCGCGTCGGTCTGGAGATTAAAGGGGTTTTCGAACACGTCCTTTAACATCGGGTAGGCCAGTATGGGTGCCCTTGTCGTGGCTCGTTTTAAGTACTCGAAAGCCTCTTGTTTTTTGTCGCTCCAGTTCCACTTTACCTTCGTTCTAAATAGTCGCGGCAGTGGTTTCTCCACTGTTGCGAATTCCGAGATGAATCTCCCGCACCAAGAGGCCATCCCTAAAAACCTACGCAGTTACTTGACAGTTTTCGGAACCGGATACGAAGTTAACGTCGAAACCTTGTTAGGACACACGTTCAAACCGTCTTTGTTAACGTTGAGTCCCAGGTATTTGACCTCCGAGCAACAAAATTCACTCTTATTTGGATTCACCGTTAAGTCCGCCTCAGCCACTCGGTGAAGAACCATTGCTAACAAGTTCAAATGCTCGCTAAAGGTTTCGGTGGCGATTATTATGTCGTCCAGGTAGCTGAAGATGTTTGGCCTCATTTACGACGTGATGACTCGTACATCCGAAAGGCATCCTCTTATATTCAAAGAGCACCCTGCCTGGTACCGTAAAAGCGGTACATTCCTGGCTGTGTTCATCTAAAGGGGTCTGCTTGAACGCCCAGCTCAGGTCGATTTTCATAATGTACATAAAAAAAATATATATAATAATAATAATAATAATGTACATAGCCGATTTTAATTATTTAAGTATGTCCGTCATGCACGGGAGTCGGTACGCCTCCTTTTTCGAAAAACGGCCTTTAACTTTCAGAAGCTTAAGCATAGTCGCTAGTTGCCATCTGACTTGCGAAGAATTACTATTGGTGCTGACCATTCGCTGAAGAACTCGGTAATAATGCCCTCCGACAATAACCTATCGACTTTCGCGTACTTGTATTCCTAGAACTTTGGGGAAACTATCCGATAGCGCTCTTTAAGGGGGGGTGACCTTGGACGTCAATTGCGTGTTTGATCAGACTTTAACGGGCCTTTGTTGTCAAGAGTTTCCGCAGAGCATTCATCCCCGTCCAGCAAGACTTCTAAGTCGCCCTTCCTCCTCAACTAACCACTGCTTTAATGGATAGTGTTTCTAGTCCGCGTCCGGCATAAACAAGGTCCTCGACCAAGAAGCGAACATCATATCGAATTTTCCCTGGCTATCCAGTCATAGTACCATTTCGGTATCGAGATTCATGGCTACTTTTATTTCACATGTCTTGGTGACCTCGTCTATCGTTACCGGAAGATTCACTTTGCCTAATATGATATCCGTCGATCCGTTGGCTACAATCATTCTGGATTTCGTGGTGTCGTCCAATTTCCTGCTGGTAGCCTTCGAGAGATTTTCCCATATCGGGAGTCTAATCAAGGTTCGAGAGGAACCGTTATCTACTAACGGGTCTAATGAAACGGATCCTATCATTGTCTTCATGTGAACCCTGTTCGCGACCTCTGCAGTTTCGACAATCCCGCTTATTACTTCGTCCTCCGACGTGCCTTCCTGAAGTACTGTGATGTTCTCTAAGTCGTCGGTAATCAGGTTAGCTTTGTTCCGACTAATGTCCGTTATTCTATCTGCGGAGCTCGGAGGGTTAGTTTCCGGGTTATCTATTCTATAGACTTGTGCCTCTACTACGATCCTATTTGTTTCACGAGCTGTAAAATTCAGATCGTTTTCAGCTAAATCTATGTAATCGATACCTTGGCATTCTAGCAATTTAGAAAATTCGGATTCCGGCGGCCGGCATTCCCACCCCGTTGAAGCTCTTAATGTCTATTGTCGCCTGTATCGTGTTCGCTTCCCCGTGACTCGAGTTCGCTGTGAGTTCGTTTGGTTCTGGTTTGTCGGTCCGGGTCTTTGAAGACGTTAGGGTTGGGGCATGGGTGTCGGAATCAGCCCTCTTGTTCCCCTTAAACCGCGCAGCATGTCGGGGTCATTTTTCGGAATGTGAAGGCCCTCAAAGCCAGTAAGTCCATTGGGTTGAAAATGATCCTTCTATTCAGGTCGGAGACGTCTCACGATTTTTTATCGACGGTCTCTGGGGTCTCGCGAGTAGTTGGGACCGTACTCATTACTCCGTTGTCCCATTTCCCGAACACCTAGGGCAGTCCTTAAAGGTATAGCCCTCCGTTTTGCACTTAAAGCAAATTCGTTTCTATGGAGTAGCGCAAACCTTTTGGAAGTGGCCCATTTGGTTACAATTCCGACAAATTATTTTATTCGGGGTTTTTAAACAAAAAAGGTTTATAGAATTTTAAGAGTTTTTATCACAGCATTGACAGTAATACCAGACCCTGTATATCGAACTTTTTCAGGCATGAAGTAGTATTTAGAAACATTATACGGCCAAATGAAGTTATGATATGTACAGATTTATACATTTTTCTAACGACTGAAAGAGAAAAACTTTTGTAATTTTGGGAATATAGCAATATTGTAAGTACTAAATTTATTCACTATGATGAGATAAATCAATTGATGTATATAACAGGACTGTGACACAAAAATAATTATAATATATACAGATTTGTCATTTAGTTTGACGTTCATAAGAGAAACAAATTCTCAATTTTTAAAATACACCAATATTTCACGTATCAAATATATTCTGTTTGAAGAAATGAATCTATTGAACTACATAAAAACATTCTATTATCTACAAACAATAAACAGTCATAATCTCCATCCCCTCAGACTCCTTGTACAATCCAAAATCCTCTTTTTCATTCCCTCAGACTCCTTTGCAATCCAAAATCTCCTTTTCGATCTCCTCAGACTCCTTTGCAATCAAAAATCTCCTTTTCCATCCCCTCAGATTCCTTTGCCATCCAGAATCCTCTATGCCTGTATGAGAAAGCATAGTGTTCATGAATCACTGGACAAGTCTCAGAATATTTAATTATAAACAGAGGCCACATCAAAACATTAAAAATACTCACCGAGCGTTTATATAGAGAAAATATCCAGAATCCTGTACGCCCAAGATCCAAGTCCAACAGGTTGACTCTAGGGAAGATACAAATTGCGGTTTTATCTAAAACTGACCACTCTGTGTAATACTCAAAATTTACATGCCTGAAAACTATACGCGACTTACCTCGAAAGCCCACCTCCCACTCCTTCCTCAGTCCAACGCAGCTGATCCAAATTCGTCTTCTGCGTTGTCGCAGTGCCATATATGCAGGTCGGGGCAGATTTCAGGACCTTGGCGCACAATAGATTGCAATAGCGGTAACGAAACAGATCGATGGGGGCAAATAAAACTATGCCATCATTTGGAGCATACAAAGAATAGACGTAGAACACAAAACCTCGATAGAAAGGACGTGACTCACGAGTGAAATAGCCAGATGGATGTAGCAATAGATTTCTGCATTAAGAATACGTATCAAACGTTTTTAGCGTTAGAAAGACGAAGCAATTGCTTTTTATGTTAAACATACGTGGCGATTGATGACTGTGGTCCCGTGTCGAAAAAAGACATAAGTATAAGTTTTAGAAATAAATAGACATACCCACATTAAAACATTTTAAGAGGAGATTCTATTTTAAAATAATATTGTGCACAGAAAATTAACTGTTCATAGCTATTATCTAAGAATCAATATTATTATTTTACTCATAATTATAAGTTATAAGGTATCTTAAATATGAACTTAAGTTATAACTTGATTGCAATTTAGTTTAAGTATTTAAAAAGACATTTACATATTAAACTTTTATGGCCTTTATTTAAAAAAAAACTTATTTTGCAAGTTTTCATTCCTTTATAAATCAAAATGTTTGTAGATTCTACTTAATTTGCATTTAAAAATTGGCACATGGAATCTTATGAGTTAGAATATATTCTTAATTTACTAAATTTTTCATCGCTACAAGCAGAGGTTAAGAAGCTTTTTTTTTTAAGCTGACCATACTTTTGCTTAAGAAAAATCTTATAGTTCTAATTATTTATAATACCAATAATAGAGTAAGTTGAGGTCAGTCTGTGGGTTGAGACTGATTTAAAAAAATTATTTAAAATTAAATAAAGTTGGGATTACTTTATTTAATTCGAGAGGGAAGGTCTCATTATTTAATAACAGAGGCGGGGTGTCCAGGGTATCCAGGGCGACGTTGCGGTGACGGCGATTACCGCCGAAACGAGAGTAGTCCTCTCCGTAACGGGAATCTGCTTCAAAGAAGGGCAAGGGTGGTCCAGGGTATACAGGGCGACGTTGGGCTTCGTTCTGATGATGGCGATGGCTACCGATACGGGAGTAGTCCTCTCCGTAACAGAGATCGGGTTCGAGGAACGGCGAGAGTGGTCCAGGGTATCCAGAACGACGTTGCGATGACTTCGATAGTTACCGATACGGGAATAATCCTCTCCGTAACGGGGATCGGGTGTGACGCTGCTGTTATGACGACATAAAAGCGTTAGAGGGTGGCGGTCCACGAAAAAGGTAGGCGATGTAAGGTTAAAAACTTGCGTTTATTTAAGTAGTGTCGAAGTGTACACTACGGGGACTCGGGGTGAAGTGTCTCTCGGTCTCGAAACGCGCTATACTTAACGGCTAGCTCGGGCGGCGGCGCAACACTCACGACGCAAGTCAGTGGGGTAGTGGCCCGCGGTCGCCGTGCAAAACTTAACGAGCGAGCATATTTTTGCGATGCTGCTGGATGCGGTTTTCGCACGCTTGGCGCTTTTTCGCCAAGCAAACGTCTACAAGCATGAACGATGACCGAAGCCGCGCTTGCGCTGTCGATTGCAAGAGGGACTTTAACTTTTTTCGACTGAATGCAGCGACTCAATTTTATTTTAAGTCGAATGACAGGTGGGGTTAGAACGCCCAGGCAACGAAAGAAAGAATCATGGATGTTTGCCAAATTTTATTCGTGTCTATAAATATTATTTATAAACATGAATATAATTTGGCGGACATCAAAGTGCACAACATTTTTAAAAACGCATCTTGATTGGTTTGATGAAGAATTTCATCATTTTAATTTAAACAGTGTATCTTACTCATAATATTATTCTATAAAGAAAGAATATAAATAACAGCTTAATAAAAATAAGTAGAAAAGTAATAATAATTGAAATTATAGAAAGACATTTTAATATACTGATCATACATTTACTTTTCAGTTTTCCAAAGTTTTTGAAGCAAAACAAAAAAAATTTTTGTTCAATTTGTAGAAATTATTTTTTACTCCTAATTTATTGTAGGATTTGATGAAATATAGACTTTATTCAACAATAGTTGGAAGTGATTCATAAAAATTATATCTATTTCCTGACAAACACTGGCTCTCACTGTGTTTCGGATAGAAATATTATTAATTTATCGAGTTCGCGGGTTACTCTCCTGCCTGGCTCGTCTCTCCTCTCTCCCCACTTTATCATGACGGTGATGAGTGAGTGTGCACGAAGCTAACAGGCATGGCGACGGCTTTACATGTACCGATCGCGACAAATATGTAAAAAAGGTGTGTTTTCTGACTGAAACCGGTTACTATTGAAAACTGAAGTGAATGTCCTTATTTCAAGGAATATGTAAAGTGCTACTTTTTAGTGAAAATACATGATATTACTGGATTAATGTTTACCTAAAATTGTGTTGTTTCTAGTACATCATTCATTACCTATATATTATCCTGCATCAATCAACCTCTACAACTTTTTGTGCATAACTATAACACACTGATATCCTTTAAGTCACCTTTTTTTTCAACTCATATACCTAATAAATTTTCATAATCCTGTTCTAAACGGTGAAATTTTATGCTTGTTGCCTTCAATTAAGAACCTACGATACATTCCAAGTTAAAAATGAATTCTACAGATTGGAAAAAGTATTTCTACTTTAAAAATGTTTTTAAAAAACTGAAAAATAAATGTATGGTCAGTATATTATAATACCTATCTTTAATTTTAATTATTATTAGCCTTCTAATTATTTTTATTTAGCTATTTATATTATTTCTTCATACAATAATATTAATAATAAGATACACTGTTTGAATTAAAATGACGAAACTCTTTATCAAACCAATAAAGATACGTTTTTGAAACTGTTGTGTACTTAATCGCTTATTGGTATTAAAAATAATTTAAAATATAATATTTTTCCTAGGCAAAAAAATGGTTCAGCTTAAATAAAAAAAAACCTTAACCTCTCCTTATGGCGATTAAAAATTTAGTAAATTAAGAATATATTCCAGCTTGTAAGTTTCGAATAAATAAATGCAAAATAATTTATTTATAATAAAGGAAGTACAATTTTAATATGTAAATTTATTTTTAAACACTTAAACTAGATTGCAATCAAGTTATAACTTCCTAAACATTAGAGATATAATATTTCACCTGTATCGGAGATAAAAAGTTCATATTGAAGGTACCTTATAACTTATGATTATGAGTAACGTATTAATATTGATTGCTAGTTAATAATTATTAACAGTTAATTTTCTGAGCATAATATTATTTTTAAATAGAATCTCCTTTGAAAATATTTCAATGTTGGTACGTCTATTTATTTTTAAAACTTAAGACTTACGTCTTTCTTTGACACGGGACCACACACACTAATCCCCGCCTCTTATAATATAAAAAACAATTGCTACGTCTTTCTAACGCTGAAAATGCGCGAAACGTCTTTCTAATGAAGAAATCTGTTACAGCGACTATTTCCACCCATCGAGATGCATGCCACAATAATTCAAATCGTTTCAGATGCAGGAATTATGGAATGCGGATACAACCCTAATTTGCGCCTGTCCATGTACGGCTCTGTCCGGCTTTGCTTCCTCCCCTTTTTCTTTTCGCTTCAGCTTTCGCTTTCTCGCAGACTTTGAACCTCGGTGAATACCAACATAAAAATGAAAACCTAAAAGAATTTGCAAAAATGAACGTTTTTTCCTATTGATTTGCCTATTGGAATGCGATTTTCTATAATCTAAAATGATAAATAAAACTGAAAATTAACTGACCCTTGGCCAAGCCTCGATTATTATGATCGGTCTCATCCAGAAGAAAATGAGTTGTTTAGAACTGATAATAATAAACAGTAAACGAACAATGTAATTTAAAAGTAAGACCTGCAACGTTACATTGAGATTGGGGGTTTTCATTTAGAAAAGGGTTTGAGCGTCGAAGCCATGGAGAAGTGGCTTAGGCCGAAGCCCAAGGGGATCTGATTTTCCGGAAAAAAGGGGTGGTGGGGTTCATGGTCTCTCCTGTGGGAAGGATTGGGATGGAGGAGTTGAAGTGCGTTATCCATTTGGGCATTTTTACACGAGTGGATAGGTTACTGCATGACATGGCGGCTAGAACAGAAAATGGCATTATTGTGTGAGAAAAAAGCCCTAAAGCGGAAAAAACCGCTTAATCTAAACTTCAAGAAACTACGAAACTAAGCTTCTTTCATGAGAAAGTCTTTGGGTTTTACGTGCTTCCGCAAATGTTCGTAGGGATAGTCTCCTAAGAACGAGATATGTGCATGCATGGATTTGACTGTTCTCTCGTCGATTTTTTTGGCAGGTATGTTACATGATAATGAACCTACATATATATTGGGGTTGTCAACTCATGGAATTTTCTGGACGACAATTTTGAGCTCTTAATATGAGTAATATTTATCTTTTACAGCTTCATTGAAAGATTTGACCTTGATTGACTTTGATGAATTTAAGTTTTAGTACCGCGAAAAAGTATAATTTGGATTAAAACTGTTATTGAGAAATTTAACGAAGAAAGTTTTATGTTGTATATAAAAAAATGTATATTTTGTGCAGTCAGCTACAGAATTATTAAATCTTTTAACGATTCATGAAATCTAGGAAAATAGAACCATTCTTTGTTCGCATATTTTTTGTTTGCTAAATGCATATCGAACACAATAAAAGGATATTTTCAGGTATCCCAATATATCCTAGGGACATATCCCACACATCTATAGAATTTTCACAAGATATATTGGGATATCCTACAATATACTTTCGATGTAAAGGTATCATATAATTGCTAAACAAAACAATTTAAAAAAAAGTTGCCAACCAGAATTATAGACAATCTTTTAAGGAACAATGAATTTAATTAATTTTCAGATTAAATGTTAATATAACGTATATATCGATACACATAAAATTATAATTCAGAATGTTTCGTAACTTTAGAGAAATTAAATTTTGAATGCACTAAATAAAAATACAATTTCTAGAATTATAAGAAATACATATATTATCTATGAGGTTTTTTAGCAAGTGTAGTTTCTTTTACCACAAAACCACTTCGTTTTAAGAGGTTTTGTAGCTGCGACACATCACAGGACTTATGCATAGGTACAATATTTGTTGGTATGCAACTATTTACTTCCAAATTTTTTTGTAGTACATTTACTTGGTACATCTCAGGTATTACTCGCACCTCAAGAACAAGTTTTTAGAAAAAGGAGAATATTAATTCATGCGTTTACTATCTTTTAATGAAGATGACTTCATGTGAAGGGGCAGATCTTTTACGTTTTTAAATGTTACCTATTAGTATCGTTATTCTTTATTAAGCACTTGATATACTTTTTTTTAATTTACTCTGAGTCAAAGAACGACACCCATTTTTTAGTGAACACTAGTCATCTAGTGAACGACACCAATTTTATTTTCGGACATAAATGACTTTGAAGCTATTTTTGATTAGAAAATAACTATAAATTTAATTATTGTGCATACCCAACTTAGTAATTGCATGCAGTTCAAGGTATACATGTAAGAGAGCGTGAAATTTAATGAAAAAAGAAGTCAATTTGAAAATGAGGTTACGTTCACTTCGACAGATGTCTCAAATAATTTATTTTTGTGAAAGAAATGTAATGTGAATATAG
Source organism: Andricus curvator (assembly GCA_932195095.1). Classification (NCBI taxonomy): domain Eukaryota; kingdom Metazoa; phylum Arthropoda; class Insecta; order Hymenoptera; family Cynipidae; genus Andricus; species Andricus curvator. Next base: position 40,104 of record CAKNYM010048825.1, read on the forward strand.
TAATTGATAAGCAATTCACTTATTATTATTAAAAGATTAAGAACACAGAAAACTGACTAACATATAATAAGAAAGTTGTCGTTTTTTATTATATCCTTAATAAATGTTATCCAGGTAAAGTTTTATCATTTGTATTTTAACTTATTAATTACTCATTTTTAAATAGTTTTTATAGTAGGTAACTTAACACCATATTTTATTATTTTGTTATTTTCTGGATTCACTTTGCTTTCTACTTTGTTCATGTGCTTTTCTGGAATTATTTCCAGTTTCATCTTTTTCGATATGACGCCTGCATTCTTCTTATTATCCTTGCGTCCCCAGGTGGCGGATAGGGGAATGCTCGCTGGGAACAGAGGGTAGAGCCGAAATAAAATAGGCCCCGCGGACCAAACACACGATTGCTGACGGTCGCAGCCCACTGGGAGTGCTCCGAACCATGTAGGGTCTTTCCGCCGACATGGTGTAAGGGCTGCTGTGAGCTTGCTCTGCCAAGGTGTAAGCTGCAACCGGGCATCTGGAGCCAGCACTTTCGGGCCTTGATCGTGGAGTGCGTGGTGGCTGCAGGGATCGGAACCTGCAGTGCTCCGGGCGAGTCCGGTCCGTCCGTGTATTCCGGGACCGGTTAAACGAAGGCTGGGCCCCAGAGTACTGGGGTAGGACTCAAGTCCAAGGGTATACCCGTTCCCAGCTATTTCGGCCCGCCCCACCACGCACGATGCGCTGGTGACTACTTTATTATGGCTTTTAAGTACGGAAAACGGAGAGGGAGCGAGGAGACGAACGTTGAAGAGGAGCTGGACTTTAGAAACTGCTTCGACGTGGTGGAATGTGGCGAGCTAAAGTCTGATGCTGCTGAGATGAAGAGGTGCTTCGGAGACTCACAGGATCATCTGAGATTGGAGCACAGGAAGGTACGGCTGTGCCTTAAAAAAATAATGGAGATATACGAATCAAGGAAGGACACGGATCCGGATCTGATAAAACAAGTGGAGGAAGCTCAAAGTGCCATGACCGAAGCTGGATATACGGTGAGGGCCCTAAATCGACTATTTGGGCACTATGAAGAGAGCATCAATAGGGTGCTCAGAGAGAGGATCGGTAAGGAGCTCAAAGAGAAGTCTCTCTTGAGCTCCACCTTTAAGGAGGAAACGGCTTCCGTCAGCACGCAGATGGAGCCGCAGAAACCGCCAGAGGAAGCGACGGACAGGCGTAAGCGGGAGAGGGAAATGACCCTCAGCCCGCCCAGTGGATCTGGAGCCGAGAAGCCAGCCCTGAAAAAGACCAGGACCCAGGAAGGTGTCGCCTGGTCTAAGGTTGGCAGGAGTAGGAGGAGCAAGAAGGAGAGGACTGTGGAAAAGAAGGAGACTGAGAAGGAGGTAGTGCCTCAAAGGGACATTGTGCCCGATAAGGGACAAGGAGCTCCCAAGAAGAAGAAAAGCAGAATCCCCGTGAGGCCGTGACCGTCACGCCAGCCCCGGGGATGAAATATTCGGATGTCCTGAGGGACATCCAGAAGAAAGTTAAGCCTGAGGACCATGGCGTGAATGTCAGGTCTATCAGGCAGACGAGGACGGGCGACGTCCTCATCGAGGTGGGTGCCAAGGCGGAGGAGCGGCAGCACTTCGGGGATGCCATTTCGGAGGCCCTCGGACAAGACGGGTGTGTCCGACACCTCGTCCCAAAGGCGCAGGTCGTGGTTTACGACTTAGTCGAAACAACGGAGGCTGCTGACGTGGAGGCAGTGGTGAGGACGGCCCTGGGAGAGCAGCTTGACTCTCCACCTAGGGTAAGCCTCAGCAAAACGAGCAGAAGAGGCTGCATCCTAGCTTTCGTCGAGCTGAATGCGGCCGGTGCTGCCAAAATGGAGAGGATTGCCCGACTGAAGGTGGGTTGGGTGAACTGCCGTGTGAAAGCACATAGCGCCGAAACCCGGTGCTACAGGTGCCACACTCTGGGGCACGTTGCCCGAGAGTGTGCTTCAGAGGATCGCAGCAAATGCTGCAGGAGATGCCTCAAAGAGGGCCATAAGCGACGGAGTGCCAGAACCTGGCAACACCTCGTCCGCCGGCTACTGCCAGAAAGTAGAAGATGTAGAAGGAGAAGAAGTCCAAGTTGTCCTGGCTGGGACAAGAGGATAAAGAAAAAAGAAAAGCAGAAGAAGCCCTAGCAGGCAAATAAACGGCACCCCCTGAAGTAATGCGAAAGCGGTTCCAGGGGGAATCATGCCGAGGAGAAAGGGTGGTGGTTTTTAGTCGGTAGTTGGTAGCATCACTATAATGATCGAATTAGGATCTTTGTGTATATTTATATATATGAAGATCATTGTAGTGATGATA
>CAKNYM010048825.1:42842-73730 GCA_932195095.1 Andricus curvator
TGATATCAATATCCCGACACTACCGAGAAGTGCGGACCCTTCTCGGTGTGTATTAGCACATTTTCCACCTTCCTTCGCTTCGGTTTTCGGGTATTGATCTTTAAAACTTGCTTCCTTTTATCTAATGTTGCTCTTTCTTTTGCCTGCTTTGCCTCCAATCTTTTTTTATTTTTCTCCTAAATTAATCTAGCCAACCGTTTCTGAATTTTGTCCTTAGCTTCTGCAGCTTTTTGATCTTTATGAAGCAATCTTGTCTTCACTCTTTCCTCTACTCTTGCTGCAGTTTCTTCTTTCAAACAAACATTTCTTTCCAACGTTGACTTAGCCACATCAGAAGTTACGACGTAGGGCATTCTTTCAATGTTTTGCTTACTTTTTATTTTCGGTGTTTGCGGTTAGTACAAAATATCAGCAATTCTAACCGTTGACTACTTGTCCTTGTTTCTGTCATAGGCCCCATTTTTGCCATCAAATTCTTGATAAGATGTTGTAGGTAGAGGCTGGTCTTGCATTTCCAGTAGGTGATCGATATTCATCAAGTTCTCTTCGACACTCAGTATGTAGTAACTATCGTAAAATTTCTGGATTTCCTAAACGAGAATCTTCTAAACTTGAATCGTTTCTTGATTCTTGTAATATCTGCTTTCTGGAAGTCTCATCATCCAATGAAAGATATAGACACTCCTTTAGATTAATTTGACCTTGCAATCCGAGTTGGGGATCTGGATCACAATAACGTCCTGCAAAGTATTATTTGCATTATATCCTTCGTCATCAGCATTGCACACAGTCGCTTCACGGATTTCAGATTCTGTAATAGAGTTCTCAGCAATTATGTCACTGTAATGAAACAATGCGCTTACAATACTTCCGCCTACATATTTTATAAAATCTTATTCTTTCTATTTACATTTATTTACAACTATTTACATAAAATCTTATATCTAGATCCTTATTTCTATGTTTTACGATAGCGCAATTTGGGACGTCTTAGCGAACGAGTGAGCAAGCGATCGAAAGCGAGAGAGAGCGAGAACGCAACTGCATCTTAATCGACTTATGCTATTACATAATCATTACTTACAAATCTGTACGCTTCTAATCTGAGCGACTTCCGTTTCCTTTCACTTCTTTTGTACCTCCATTTTGCCATTTTTTTCACATCCATTATTTCTCATTCGCTCCTCTAGCTCCCTCCAACTCCTGCATCCACTCTTCCCCCAATCCATCCTTCTCTAGAATCTTTACCACATTCTCTTGCCAGCTTCCTTTATCTTCCATTCCTCTCCTACATCCTTCCCATACATGCTCCCATGTTTTCTCTTCCCACTCACAGATTCTGCACTTTCTGTTCTCTTTCGTTTCCCAATACATCCCTTCCCTGACCTTGATTCCCAATCTAAATCTTGCTATTATTGTCCATCTTTCCTCTCCCCATCTCTTTTCTAAATACTTTGGTACTCTTTCCTTTTTTTATCATCTTATACCATTTATTATATTTTGATTCCTCAATCATCCTCCATCTCTCCATTAATTGTCTTTCCCTCTCCCTTTTTTCCAATTCTCCATAGTGTACCCCAGTCCCGTCTTCTATATCTCTAGCATTAAAGAACTCCCTCCTTTTTTCTTCCCATCTCGTTAATTCTATCGCCCTCCCTCTCCTATCTTCTACCTCTATGAAACAATTTCTCGTTAACTCTCCTCCCTTCCCTCCCTTAGCTTCGCCTCAAATTTCCATGCCCTCTTTCCCGCGCTAGTACTTAATTTATCCCTTTGCGCTTCTCCTCTCACCATATATGCCGGCGTCCTCCAGTCTACCCCTAACATCCACCGTATATACCTTGCTTGTAAACTCCCAATCTCTTTCCATTCTTTCCATCTCCATATCTCTGCTCCATAACCTAATACCGGCCATACCAGCGTATCAAATAGCCACATTTTCCTATTCCAATTTTTTAAAACCTTCTTTTTCCTATTCCCTACAGCTGTTTCATTACCCCTGAGCCTTTTTTACTCTTTCTCTCATATGAGCTCTATGATCTCCATTATTTTTCAAGGTATATCCCAGATATTTAAACTCTTTTACTTCTTCTAACTTTATTTCCTTCCATCTCCCCGTCCATTCTTTCTTTCTTTCCCCTCCTTTTCTAAACCTCATTATGTTTGTCTTTTCTACATTTAAATTCAACTTTTTCCCATCTAAGTATTACTCTAATCCTCTAATTAAGCGCCATCTTTTCTTCATCCTCTTCTCGTTCCCTATCATGATTCCTCCCCATCCTTTTCTCTTCATTTCTTCTTCCGAGTCTGATATTAATATATTAAATAAAAGTGCGCTCAAACTCTCCTTATTAATCCTTCTCTTATCCCCTTTTTCACCATCACTTTTTCTATCTCGCCTCGGTCTAATGAGTCAAATGCCGCCTTTAAGTCTGCGAACATTGCTATCATGGCCCCTTTCTCCCTTTTAATCCTCTTATTTGCTACATAGTTCAGAACATATATATTGTCCATCACCCCCATCCCTTTTCTAGACCCTGTAAGTCATAGTTCCCTTGTGTGTGATTTACATCGTATTCAGATCTGGTTTTGAAAGCTCTCCACACTTTGTAAATAGATTTAGATTGCAGTGGATATTCTTTCAACGGATCCTACTCTTCTCATTCTCTCAAAGCAGTAGTACCGATTATTTCTTTAAAAGTCTGAAAATCAAGAGCAGTGTGATCGTTAACGCCTTGACTTTCAACATCTACGACCTTATTCGTAATCGGAGAACTTTTTTTGCCTAAGCACTTGGAGTAGTCCACAGCAACTGGATTCCAAGGATAAAGTCCACATGCAGAAAATCCGTTGATTAGTGTTTCACTTTTGAAACACTGTTCTATGATACCTGCAAGAATCGTAGCGATATGTTCTTTGCTCAGAGCTTCATTTGGATGCAGCAGTCTCTATGCCGAAACTGCTGATATCCAACAAAGTTTCAAAGGCTTAAAGGCTGCTACGTCTTCTGCTGGCAAAATTCTAGTGGCGTTTGGATATAATGCAATTAAAATTATCTGTAATTTTCTACATTGAACACAGACTTTATACGTCCAGTGAGATTTATGCCCGTATACAAAAAGAATTACTGGAAACTTAACATTTTGTTTCCTTAGACTTTTATACAAAACTTGCTCGTTGCAGTCGTAAAAAATATCTGCTGTCATCCAACCATTAGCACTCAATCCGTATCCCCACTGACTTGGTATAGATTTTTGAATTTGAAAAGTTCTCCTTATGTTTAGATAAACTAGCATGACACTCGACCGCCAGCACCAAATGTGAACATAACGGTAATGTTAATTTTGGTTATGTCAACTTCATAGACGTTTTTAGAACACTTCGTGGCTAATACTTTTGAGCCTTTTGGAAACAGTTGGAGAAAACTTTCATCTCCGTTTAGAATTAGCGATGGATCCTTTAAAATTTCTGTCAACTTTTCGTTTCTTAAAAATTCTCCTGTATTCGCGAACCATTGTCGAATATGGCCTTCGCTAACTGCAGCTCTAGCTGCTGAGACACCTTGACTGGTTGTTTGGACTATTATTATATGGCGATTTAAAAAACCTTTGTACCATGCGTCACCAGGAATGCTATTTGTGAATGGATTTGGTTTATTGCTTATCTGCAAATACTGGCTAACGCTTGTTTTTAAAACTTCTTTCCCACGCGGAAATCCTTTTTCACTGCATGTGAGCAGCCATTTCTCTAAGGTTAGCTCATCTTCTTCTGAAAGAATAGGACTTGGGCCGGGCCAGTTTTTTCATATCGTTCCTTTATATGATCAATTAACGTTGATCGTGGAATTTTGAATGTAAAAGAAGCTTTCTTTTTCACATTCCATTTTTAATAGCTTCAAGAGTTGCTCGTACGTCTGTTTCTGAATAACCTTTGATATATGTTTTACCAGCTGCGACTTTCGGCATTTGATTAACTACAATAAATGAAAAATCGTTAGTTTTTAATGAAATATTTTTTAAACTTATTTTTATTAATTATTCTTAATATAGTACAAGGAAGTCATTAACATTGTAACATTGGTCAATTAATGGAAACTGAGATCGCAACGGAAGATTATATATGTTCCAGCTTGATTTGAATGACTAATTTTCAGGCTAATTTACCCCAAGGAAACTTTAATTTTCTTTTATCCTTAATATGAATGTCGCATTTTAAACGTCTTTTACGAAACTGTGTCCGTTCATAAGAGGAGTCGTTTATTTGCTTTTAATTGAGTCTGTTCAACAACTGAAGTCCAATTACACAAACTGGATTCAGCGTTGGGAGGTAATGCTAGCCCTTACCACCCTGTTTTGGAAAATTACAGTTAAGGAAACCCTGGGAGTTAGGATCAGGTTGTTATTCCCATCAGTATAAGTGACAATACTTTTCAAGATACGCAAGTTTCAAAACCTAAATAATTTGCAGCCAAAAATTCTCGCGAAATGAAATTTTCCTGTGACCTAATTTCAACAAAGGCCAACGATTCTATAGAGTTTAACTCAATTCCGTCTCAATTTATTTCAGTGACCAATCAAGAAACTAATTATATTAAAAATTTTCGTGAGAATGTGGATTGACTTGAGCGCGGATAGAGTTACGAGTATGCCCGTTCGTTTGATTTTCTAGCTTTATAATCATAAACCTAATTTATCCTTATGATACCCTGAAAATCCTATTCTAAACGAATGTTTTTCCTCCCTAATAACATCCAGGAGCTTTCTTGTTAACTTTGAATCTCGCTCCATTCTTTTTCACTTTTATAAATTAAGCATCATTTTAACTCATTCAGGTGCAATGTGGAATTAAAATTCAGCTCAATTTTCCTAGTCTTTTACTTTTTTTTTAAATTGAATATGAGCTCAGGACTCACAGAGGTTTTAAATTCTACTTTTCAAGATTCTAATTAAATTTTGACTTAGTTGATACTTAGTCAATACTAAGGCGTTAATTGACACGGGCAGTGAAGTCACGTGTATTTCAGAAACATTCTTCGAAAATAACCGCGAAAATTTCAAGAAATGTGAATTGTTACCTATAGTAGGCACATGTATTGTAGGAGACACTGGGGGAAGGCCAGTAAGATTAAAAAATCAAGCATATGCGAATTTCAAAATGAGCAATCGGGAAGGGACATACGTTTTCTTAGTAGTACCCAAACTGAACAAAGAATGCATATCAGGGGTTGACTTGTTGAAAAGATTAAGAAGTAAAATAGATTTCGATGAGAATACGATGGAATTTAAAGATGAAAATAAGACGATTAAAATAAAATTATGGGAAGGAAACCCAAAAAGAATTAGATTGATGTTTGATCAAGAAGACTCTCAAAAAGAAAAATATTTAGAATGTTTAGAAAAATACTTTGCAGCGGAAGAATCCTATCCGAACATTGTAAAAGAAATTAATAATATAGAAAATCGCGATAATGCTCAATTTAAATTCGATATAACTGATGAAGAAATCAAAGAGAAAATCGTTCACTAATCGTGCACTAATGTTTTTAAGAGGCTCTCCGTATTTATCTTCTCAAAAATTATTCTTCTGTGATGACATAAAAGTAGGTGGAATGTCTGTCGCCAGTACTTTTAGGTGCGAATCTACAGATGGCGGCAGCGTTGAAATTGTCAATTTAGCGAAAAAGGATGAGAACAAAAACTCCGTTTTTTAGCTCGAAGAAGTGAATATTGAAACATTAATTCCATGGGCTATTCAAGATGAAACACAAATGCGTACGTCTAAAAGGAATAAAAATATAATAGAAGGCTCTAGGAAGCATATGTCCAAAGATCTTAATGATAATACACCCAAACTCGAAGGAAATTCGACTGCAATTCTGGAAACCATAGATGTCATCAAGGAAATTGAAAAGCTCTACTCGATGTAAGAATCGAAGAGCAAACTAATAATATATATAAAATTGGGAAATTCATCTCCTAAGCCTAGGAAGCCCGAAATTATAACTCATGAATTAAGTGAAGCTAAGTGCTATTACATCATAGTATTATTATTATATTATTGCTACATCATGTTTTTAAGTGGAACGATTATTATCAATGGAAACAAAATAAGGCCATTTATGCTTACAAATGCACATATACAAACAAAAAATGCGCAGCCTATTCATCAATGGAATATTGAATATTCACAGGGAGACATGGAAAATCATACGTGGAGCAAAAGTCAAAGATTGATTTGGAAAAAGTGGCCGAAACTTCCCGCTGAGCCACCCTACAATCTACTAATCCAAGTGAAAATGTGTGGAAAGCACCCAGGAAGACCACCGGACCTTCTTCACAACATGGAACGACCCAAGATATAAAGAAAAGATGAGTTCTCTCCGTACTATGGATATTTGACCAGGAAACATAATCAGCGGGATTCGAATTTAAAAGGAAAACGAAAGACATTACCACACTCAAGATCTAATTAATTATTGTAAGAGAAAAAGATGGGAATAGTCTCAAATATAATATGGTACACTTTTAAACATGGTCATAAGTTAAGTATAGGTCAGAAAAATGTTCAAAAATTGAACCCTACGAGTGTGTATACATATAGTTAGGAATAGGAATCTAAAGAAAAAGTGAGGAAAAAGTGAGGTACAATGTAAAAACTACAAATAGTTGAAATAAAATAACTCCACAAGTATTCAAAGAAAAACATGTAAATAGAAGTTTAAGAAAAGAGAGATCAGTTGTTAAATAGAAAATAGGCAGATATACAGGAAAAATAAACTAAAGCGAAATTTAGTACAAAGTAAAGAAAAGAGCGAAATTAGGTAATTAGTGAATAAGGGTAAGACCAATAATGAGCCTGATAAAACGAAAAACGATTAAGACTAGGAATAGTAAGGCACTATACGAAAATAAAATTGTATAAGTGTAAGCGAGGCAAAATTCAGCCAAAATTAAGTTAAATACAATTAGAAAAAAATAAGCAAGGCAGAATGAGCCAGAAAGTTTAAAAATAGTTAAAATAGGGAAGGCAAAATGAGCCAAGTAGTAATAAGCAAAAGAAAAACAGGATATGAAAAAAAGTCAAAAGATATAAAGAAAACAAAAAAATGATAGTATATTAAGAAACTAAAACTGTAGTTAGAAAATGAAGAAACTAAAACCGTAGTCAGAAAATAAAGAAAATAAAACTGTAAGTAGAAAATAAGCGTATATAGACTAAGCACGTGCGAAGTCGCCGACAAGAATAAATAAGAATCATAATCATAAGAAAAAAACCACCGATGCGAAATTAGAAAAGGAAACACTAGGTAGAAAAGGAAAACAAAAACAGCAACGAGCTGGTAAGGAGTAAATAAATTTCAAATCAATCATTCATGAGCATTTGAACCAACGAGATTAAATAACGAAATATACTACTCAACAATTATAGGAGGAAACTCATATCAGCTTAAAGATGAAGATGAGAAATAAAATAAAACATAACTATAAGTTAAATAAACAAAATATAAAATAAAAACAAATCTTATTATCTTATAACGCGCTAAGGGAAATTAGAAAATATTTAAAAAATTTCCTAATTTGGGGGGGGGGGGCATTGAGACGGTTCAAACCGTCACCGGGCCAGCTAATATAAGAAAATAATTAGAGAGCAAATATATATGTCAGCTGACTAGCTGAAAATCAATAAATTAGCGTCATCAGCTGTGTACGAGGAGAAGAAAAGCGACAGTGATAAGAAATAGAGAGATAACAACACTAAATTCAAGTTCAAGAGATATAGGTCAGTAAGGCAACCGGAAAATCGATAAACGCGTGCGCAACCAGACCCCAAGAGTAGGGAGACAGGCGGGACCGAACATACATGGAAGCACTCGATCGAAACGGCGCGATCGAGACTTCACTTGCGATCCAACCCAGCCGAAGAACGGAGTTCTCCGAAACGTAGCCACAATAGCTGGATTCTAATTGAACTTGACGCTTGCGAAAACTCTCACCGTGCTGCACATTAGTCTACGCATCAATATCCAGGAGATAAAACTTGGAAGAAATATCCCAATATAGTGTGTAGTATTGAATTTTATGTAGAATATATTTTTATATTTAGTGAAATAAATGAAATTATGTTACAGAAAATATTATAGATGAAAGTCTTCGATGCCAAGTAACGGTATAAATTGGTAAATTAATTACACAATTATTCTTTTTGTTTTGGTTCGAACCACTAAACGACACTGGGGTGCCATTGACTAAATCTGACATGGATATTAATGTCAGTGAACGACACAGTGAAATCTCACAAAATAACATATTTAAATAATTTGGGCCTCGAATTACAATAATTATGATCTCACGACAAAAAATATTTTTTCAGAACGCAATCATAAAAATAGCGTGTTTTCTTGCCTCCATAGACAAACGCAAAAGTACGCGTTTTGAGCGGTGTCTGGCGGTGCGTTGGATGAGTTACAAAATAGGGTTCAGTAAGCACGGCGTGACGTAGAGTTCATAAAAGAGCTTTGTTTGACCGTGCTTCGTGTATTTTCGTAACGCTTGAGAGAGACCGTGGTTGACAAAGATAGAAAGAGAATTCACAGCGGATTGGTGAGTCGATGTTTCTAACGAAGAGTATAGCGTGATCCTATCGCCTCGCACATTATACTTTGTTGTCTCATTCACGCTCGTTAGAACAAAAATGCAGTAGAGCTAATGCGTACCTTCACCGACTCAAAACGTGATTTTGCATTTTTCCATGGAGACAATGAAATCACGCCATTTATGATTTTGTTCTGAAAAGTATCGTTCGTGATTCCTGTGGACTGACGGCTTTTCTTTTTGAACCTCGCGCCATGTTTCAAAAAGGCCGTTAGTCCACACTAGTCACGAAATGTACTATTACTTAACCTCTACATTTATCTAATATATATTTTAAAAACTTACTTTTAGGCGCGTATCTCCTTACGAATTTCGTAAAAAGGTTCAAACCATCATGACGACCTGCAGGTGGTGAAAGAAATGATTTATTTAATGCACAAACCGACCACTTTTCTAATAAATAAATAAAACTTTCTTTGTGACGTTTATAAACACCAGTTTCATAAATTACCTATGCAAATTGACATTTGCCAATCGAAGTCTTAATAACAGCACTTTCAGATGTGAGGTGTTGTTCACTACGTGGGTGTCGATAATACCCCTGTGTACCCTATATTATAAGATCAATAATATACAATTATTATAAATAAAGCCAATACCTAATCAAGTTGGCGATGTAACATTATCAATTTATCTAACCGGGGATCGATTTTGAGTTTATCAATATTCACAATTTAATTATAACTGGAGTTGGCTGATTTTAGTTAGAGATCTTAATTTTACTAAAAATTAGACTAATTTTTAGTAATGGTAATGTTGCATTTTAAAGTTATCTCAATGATATTTATTTTCATAGAGACATTCGTTCAATTTGCGTTTACTTTTTCCTGTCCAGTAAATTGCAACCAACGATATAAGTTGATTCCAATACTGATGGGATATTAAAACTAGCCCTAACCATTTTATAACTAAACTTGATGATTAAATAAACAAGAATTGAGTAAGATTGATTCTTACGATAAAAATTCCCACTAAAATTTAAATCGTTAATTCACGATAAAAGTGACGGATTGTAGATTCACTCAAGGGAGAGATGATTGCGTATTTTTGTGATTTGAATTTAATTTTAGAATAAATTATTTTATTATGAATTGGATTCCCCTTTCTTCCCTTCTATTAGAGACTGAGATACCAAAACTTTGCTCGCACAACGAGGTCTTTATTGTTAGATAAAGTGCAATGTCGGTACGAATTCCATTCCGGCTCTACTCTTTTTAAAAAATTAAAACAAAATAACTGCCCATTCAAATTTCGGTAGCTGGTGCCAGGTCAACGAGGTCTTTATCGTGAGATAAAGTGCAATGTCGTTACAATAAATGTTGCACGCACTACCTTATCATTTATTAGATTCCCCACACTAAATGCAAACATGCACAACGAGGTCTCCACAAAAACATGGAGTGCAATGTCGTTACAATCATGCATAAACCACTTTATAAAAAAAATAAAAATAAATTTCCACAAACTCACTTCTACTATTCTAATTCAAGCAGAATTATGATAGTATCCTAGAAGTATTCTTAAAATTTTTTGAAGGAGAATCCCGACTAGTTGTGTCCTTTGAATGATGCTTTGGATTCAAATTTCTGTCTTCAATGACAGGTAGATCATTGAGACCAAGAGAAGCTCCTTCCTCGTAGGGGATCGAGTAAGAAGTCCATCGGTACCGATACCGGGATCGATATATAAAGTGCATTGGTACCACGCTATCCCTACTTATTAGCCGATGGCGCGCGCAATCGATCGTATGATCGAATGATTTCGCGAATCATCCCTTCGTTCCACCTGCTTGTCAACTTATTAGTCAGAGCCGTATCAATATAAATATTCGCCCGCAGCTTCGTAATTTAATTCTAATTATGAGGATAGAACGGACCGTCTCGGCGAATTCAAGGTGGGGATTGCAGAATTTAACCAACTTTTACAAATATACTGCCATTTCTATCTAAAACAGCAGTTATTATATTTTATTAAAATATTGTAGGAATACTAATGCTCAGATATTACAAGATTTGTCTTTTAACTGTTTTCTAATCAATCAAAATTAAAGTGAATACAAAATATGATCTAATGCCCATGACAGGAAGTGAGTAACTAAGGCTAATTTCTTTTTTTAAAAGAACAATATTAAAATTTCGACAATCTTATATTAATAAAAATTATCCTACAACTCGGCCAACCTGAAACGTCATTCGCCTCGGATGACTGTTTAATAAAAATTATCCTACGAACTGGGCCAACCCGAAACGTCATTCGTCTCGGATGACTATTTACCCGAAACCCACGGCTTAATATATTCTGCCAAGTACTTGTCGTCAAAGGACCTTCGCCTAGCCTACTCACTTAACATTATACGTATCGTTAGGCTTAGTTTTAACAATTTCATAAGGGCCCAAGTATTTAATTCGTAGTTTACGACCTGGCATCATCTGGGTGCGTTTGATGGCGATAAGATCATCATTGGCATATTTGGAAGGTGCTCGACGTCGTAGGTTGTAGGTTTTCCTATTTTCTTCTTGAACTTTTGATATCTGCAGTTTTGCTTGGTGACACAAATCCTTTCGACAGTCTTCGAACTGACATTGCCACACGGTTTCTAAAATTTCTTTCAGCTTAACATCTTCAGAGTGACGCATTTCTTCCCAAGGAGTAATCGAAAAGGAGTCATTCCGATACTACGATGAAAAGTTGAGTTTAATGCTTGTTGCGGTTTATTGACGTGTTGGTACCACTTCCCAGGATTAGCAATAGACATCTTCGGTCAGACTCTTGAGATGTAAAGGCAGTACGTTTTTCAGAAATAATTCAAGACGGATTTCCGAAAATAAACCTTTGCCTTTCTAGTCTCTCGATAACTTTTCAGGTATTGTTGATCTCGTAGGGTACAACCAGTCAAACTTAGAAAAAGCATCAATGACTACAAAACTGTGGTTGTACTGCTTACTCGTGGATTCAAGTGGTCCCAGAAGATCCACGTGATAAGTGTGAAATGGCAGATCCGTCTTCTCAATGGTGTTAAGAAAACCCTCTTTTCGTCCTGCTTTGCGATTAGCAACCAAGCAGGAAACAGAATTAGAGATAATCATGTTGACCATCTCCATCAAAGAGGCGATATAACAAACTCTTTTGATGATTTCCTCTGTTCGTTAGGTGGCAAAGTGTCCTCTCTCATGTGCTGAACGAATTATCTCATCTTCCATGCAGCAAGGGATGACTAATAGATCGTCCCCATTGGTGAAATGTTAAAGCACACCATTGCGCATCACGTACCCGCAATCTGGGCTTTCATTAAGAGAACGAGTAATAACCTGAATTTGTGGATCGCCCTGTTGAGCCCTATTGACTCTTGCAGTGATGTCATCAGTTTCAATCGTCATAATCTGATAGCGACCGATCAACATGCTTCATTTTGATGCCGGGCCTATGTTCAATTTTGTACTCATAATCCTCAAGGATTATGCCCACCTCCAGATCTTCGTTGACATTTCCTACTTCTGCATGGTTTGCTGGAAGGCCTTACAATCAGTGACAAACTTGAAGGGCACACCCTGATGATACATGCGTAGTTTCTCTAAAGTCTTACGACTCAAGTAGTGAGTTGGGTGTAATATCCTGTCGCTGGGTGAACGCTGTAACAAACTTGCAACTATACCATCTTTAGATGCGTCATTGTGCAGTTCTGTGTGATGCGCACGATCAAAGAACTTCAATACAAAGAGTACTGATAACTTGACCTAGGAATTCAATCCGCGACTTTTTCAAATTACATTTCTTCTTATTTATCTCAATCCTGAGCCTCCTCAGCGTCTTTTGCCAAGATGACAATGTCGTCAAAAAAAACCAACACGATTCCTTGTTTAACTAATAGACGGTAAATATAGTTAATGACCCGCTGAAAAACGGATGGTGAATTGCAGAGTCCAAATGGAGTTTTATAAAAACGCACTGCCCTTTTTGAGTCACGAAAGATGTAAATTTACGACTTTCTTGATCAATACTGACATGGAGGAACTCATTTTTCAAGTCCAAAGTACTGAATATTTTGTAATCTATTAAGGCATCTATTTGATCTTCAATGAGTGGAATTGGATATTAATCGTTTTCAATGACCCGACTGATTCGTCGATAATCAATGCAAATTCGGGGGGTACCTTCTTTCTTTTTCATTACCACTACGGGACTCGCGAATTCAGAAGAGCATGGCTCGACTATTCCATTCTTGACCCATTCATCTACCTGTCTTTCTACGATTTCACGTTCAGGAACCGGTAAACGTCGCGGTATGCTAAAAATAGGTTTGTTTTCTTCCAAATTTATGCTTAAAGTAATATCAGTGCTCTTTGTTTTCATGGGCTTATAATTCAACAAAAGATCTTCAGCTTGTTTACATGTCAAAACGTCATCGTTTAAACCAATATTACATTCGTCTTTTTCGGACAATATTTCCTAGGGAAAATGTAGGTTCATACTCAATCACCTTAGTACCGTTTCAATTAGCTATGACTCCCGCCAACTAAATGATATTGCGGCCAATTAGACATTGCATTGGCATCGAGTTTATCGGGTGCTACATGCAAATCTAAGTTGTATGGTTCATCGTCGATTATATCCTCTGCTTGAAAAAACTCACTAGTCTACTTATCCACCTCCAAATCCGACAGTTTTGCATTTTGATTCGCTCAACTTTATCGCTTTCATCTTCTCAAATATATCTTCCCGCAAGAGGCTACAACCTTTACGTTTTCTACATTTATTTATTTATAACATTCATTACCTTTTTCGGAACCAACAAAATTCATGCGTGCTTCTGAGCTCGACTTACTGGATACATTATACGCTTTGAATTTCGTAACAATGTGCCCAAATTCGTTACATCAGAAACATCTCATACCCCGATCTTTTTCTTTGCAATTTTTAGATAAGTGCCCTGCTCCTCCGCAATTGAAACAACGCGAACCTTTATTTATAGGTGACCATGACTTTTTCTCTTTTACGGAATCTTTTACACTATCTGGTTTTCTAATCAGCTGTAAATTAAACCCTGGTTTTGACTTTCGAATTTTTTCATAAGTCTTTAGTCTTTCTTTAAATTCACTAATAGTTTTAGCGCCGTATAGAATTGCTTTGTTACTAGAGCAGTCACCAAAACCATCAATTACATAATGGAATAAAGCATCAGCTTCAATGTTACCCAGAGATGCTATCTCTCTCATAATCAAAAAATATTCTTGAATAGATTCCGACTCCTTAATTCCTCTTTTTAACTTTAGCTTGTCGCGAAATTCCGCCGAATGATCGCTGAACGTAAATCCTGAAAATGCACGCAACTTGCTACGGTTTTTACGGTCTCCCTCTTCCTCAAATATTAATTTATATAAAGCGCATTTTGAACAAACAAGAAAGAAAACAAGAAAGTTAAATTAGCATTACAATCCGTTATAATCAAGATCGGCAAATAAATAAAATTCACATCGAAATATACGTATCATCTACTCATTTTAAAATAGCCGTCGTAGAATCCCGTGTTCGTCCTTTGCCGTCTTCGTCTGGATAAAAAGGCTGTCTACCATTCACGTCTTTGGTGCTTCAAAAATGATCGTCTCTCATTTACGTTTTCAATGCTCAGCAAATTTGTCTTTCCTCTTAAACATAGTCTTTTTCGTCCTTAATTTTCCAGCTTTTCAAAGTCTATTGCATTGTTTCTTCTTATGCAATCAATTCTTCTTGCGACTTCAAAGTTATCCAATCTCACGACTTTTTGTCATCTTGTCTCAATACAAGCACTCTCTGCCATATCTCGGACGAGCTCCCAAAATTGGTACGAACACTAATGCTTCGATATTACAAGATTTGTCTTTTAACTTATTTATTAAGCAATCAGATATAAAGTGAATAAAAAATATGATCTAATGCCCATAACAGGAAGTGAGTAACTAAGGTATTAAACTTTTTTTAATAAGAACGCTAACGCTCATTTCTTTTTTTAAACGAACAATATTAAAATTTCGACAATCTTATATTAAGAAAAATTATCCTGCAACTTGGCCAACTTGAAACGTCATTCGCCATGGATGACTATTTAATAAAAATTATCCTACAATATTATTAACATTTATTTCATACATCAAAAAAGGGGAGGTTAGGAAAAAGGAGGTTAGTGAAAAAACAGTAATTCTCTATTATACGTGGGGCGGCTGAACAGTAATATTAAGTTGCATATAACGCGAGACCAAAATATCGTGCAGAGCAGTGCGGTTGTCAGGTTGTACGTACATTCTTACACTACAAACGTACCAAGTTTTGTTGAATTACGTTTACTCGTTCTTTATTAGCAGTCGTTGCCATAGAGTCGAATGTGCATCGTATGTCAACACGTTTAAAACAACGCGCAGTGATAGAATTTTTAACAGCCGAAAAAGTGAATCCTAGTGATATTTATCACCGTTTACATGCGGTGTATGGTGATGAAACAGTTGATCGAAGTACTATGAACAGGTGGACAATATCATTTCGTGCATCAGAAGCTGGTAAGGTGTTCATTGAGGATGAACTTTGCAGTGGTCGACCAGTTTCTGTGACTGATGAAAACCATCGAAAGCAGGTGGACGAATTGACTCAAAGCGATCGTCACAGAACGCAACAATTCATTGCCAGCGAGCTAGGCACAGAGAAAGAACGAGTAAAACACATTATCAAGCAATTTGGTTACCGTTAAATCTGTGCACGGTGAGTGCCGCGGAAACTCACACAAAAGCACATGCAACTGCGAAAAGAATATTGTGAACAACTTCTAAAGCGTTATAGTGAGGAAGGAGATGAGTTCCTGGAATCTGAGACGACCGTAAATTCTGAACGGTATATAAAGACGCTAAAACGCCTGAGCAGACGTGTGTGTCGTCTTCGGAAATCCACTGAGCCGATAATCTTGCAACACGATAACGCTCGGCCACACACAGTGCACGCTAATGCAGATGATCTTGAGAGGTGGATATTCCAACCCTTTTCACACCCTCCATACTCGCCAGATTTGACGCCCTTCCGATTTCCACTTCTTCCCGAACGTAAAAAGGGACCTTAAGGGCATCTACTTCACAACAGGTGATGAAGTGAAAAATGGAGACTATATTTAAAAGTAAATGTATATTCTTGTAGCGAATAAAACGTACTTTATGCCTTTTTTAATTATTCAAATATCTTCTTTTGTTCGAAAGTTATGAGCGAGAGTGCATTATTTTTTTTAGCCGCCCACGTATAATGTTATATTAAAGACTCTAGCGCTTCAGAATATCTCCAATGTATCAAAAATTATTACTTACTTTACACCAAGCTGCCATCGTTCCTTTTACCATTGATTCTAATAACTTTTTCAACAAAATTTCATCTCATTCATAATAAATTTATCAACTATGAAAATCGCGCTGTTTACATTTACTATTTATTTGAGTGTATCTCATCAGTGAAGAGGGATTTGCCTGTGTTAAGGTGAATGTGGCACCGCGTTAGGGATTGAGAAGGTACTTTTTAGTCAAACAGTTTGACGTGTCTAATGCAAGGAGGCTAAGGTTTCTGACTCAGTCAGAATAATAACTTACGTCAGCAATTATAAAATTGGAAGATTATCCTGAAAATATACATTTATTTAACCAGACATTTTCTTCAGATTTTAAAAAGAAATCAATCAATAAAAACTGTTTCAAATATTCGATCAGGTTATGAAAACCCATGTTTCTGCCGTTTTGGAAATTTGCCGTTAACGGAAATCGACTGATGAGATTTTGCATAACTTTTCATTAGCTGTTGATGCCCTGAAAACTGAAATTTTGATAATATTTTGTTAAATTACAGTTGAAAAGGGCCATTTTGAGTTTGGGTATTTCATCCCGACGTCAAAATACCCTTACAAAATATGCGATTTCAGAAAGACGATGAAATTCCCTGAAGGCACAAGAAATGAAGATTTGAGGTATATATTTGATTACTTCAACAGTATTATGGTTACAAGGAATCTGTATTATCATCGGAGTTGATAAAAACCGATCAAGTGAAGTTGTATTTCACATACCATGAAAATAGAAATCAACACTACCGATCTATGGTAACCCTTAAAATAACAGAAGTTCGTCACGTCTTCTCAGAATAGATGGAGTTATGAATTTTAAAATTTTCTCTGAAAAAGATCATCTCCTTCGCTCCGCTGGCAATCGAATCACAGGTCTTCCGATTGCCAGTCGGGTGCCCTTACCACTAAGCTACCAGGGAGCCCGAAAGAAGTATCTTTTTTCAGAGATACGCTATATAGCAAGGTGTACTTTTAATACAAGTCACAAGTTACAAGGAATCTGTATTGTCATCGATTAAGGTTTATGGTTTATTATTATGGATTATGGTTTTTTTAAAATAAATTACCGCACTTGAGCCGGCTATCTTGTTTAAATCATAGGATTTGAAAAAACACAAACTATAATTTTGTTTATTTGCTAAAAGAGCGTGTATGTTCTCGTTCCCCCTTTTTGTCTCCCTCTTCCCCATTTAACTCACCCATTTTGACCCATCATCCCCCTATCTCCCTCCACCCTCTCCGTCATCATCTCTCGCCTGCTTAGTAAGAAACTAAAAGTCTATATATATATTCAAAATAATAAATTCTGAAAGTATACGATAAATCATATAGACATTATGAAACTTAAAATAATATTACAGAATTAGAGTGAGCAACATACATAGAAAATGAGTGAGTATAATACAAGTGTGTATAATGTTACACTATGCCCTTTTCGAGGTAAACAAATTTATATTACATTGAGATATATTTATTTTTTGCAGAGATCCATAGGTTAATATCCATGACCTCAGCATCGATAGTGTTAATCGACGGAAGCTCGAGGACTTTTTATTTTGTCCTGGAACAAAAACCAAAGAGGTTTTTTTATAACAAAATTATAAATCGGTAGTACATAGGGCCGCTAAAAAAAGTAGAAAATTAGAAAAAATACGAGGCTCTGAAAAATATGAAGCCATTTTTGCGTAACATTGTCGTCTTAATTATGCAATAAAAATAGTTCTAACAATAATTTTGATCAATTTTTTAGGTTCATCCGGTGGGCAATACAATTATATATCTGCATGCATCGGGACATTACAATTGATTCAATAATTTTTTAGTTATGTTTCTTATAAATTTGAAAAAAGTGGTTTTGAGAACAACGCCGTTAAATTTTCGGTACAGAAAAGTGAACCTCAATTTTGAACGTAACGGAGTATGGAGCTAATCTGCAATTCCAGGCCCATATTTCCGTAAAATCGTAAAATATCGTCTTGAAATCGTACGAAACAGTCAAGATCCGAACGATGAATACAATGGTATCCTCTGTCTCAAAGGCGCTTGGTTTCATAATTCCATCTAGCAAACATTTTAGCGACATCTTTTCTATAACTATGCTCTATAATGCGACGGTAAGATGAAGGCTCAAATATTGCTCTATAATTTGGAACCCGATACACACGAAAAACGCGATTCAGATTGAGAATGTTTAAAAAAGGTTCAATAAATACATTCCCGGTAAGAAGGCTTGCATTAAAAGGTATTACAAATTTCAATACCTGTGAATGCCGTTTCTGTCCTTTTTTGAATCCCCAATTAGACAGCGAAAATATTTTTTGCAACACCCACCTCTAAAGTTGACGTTTTTATGCTTCTAAATTGTGCCTAAAGGACCTTATTTGAGCAGACTGTGTGCGAATAATTTTCGCGCATGCGCAGTTTGAAGATGGCTTACTTTAGGCACTGGTGAAAAAGTTGCGCATGCGCACTTTCGAGATGAGGTACTTTAGACACTGGCATAGGTAACTTTAAACACTGGTGTTGGTATCTTCTTGAAATAAATTTAGATTTACCTTGAACAAATGTTTCAATGATTGAAGTTTTGTTTTTAGGGTTTCGGTGCTCCCCCCCCCCCGGCATTAAGCATAAAGGCCAACAATTTTTTTAAATAATTTATTTCAAAAAAATTTGTTTGTTTCCAAATTTTTGTTTCAAAAATTTTTTGTTAGAAATTTTTTTTTCAAGAATTTTTTTTCACAAAAATTTGTTTCAAACATTTTTTTCACAAAATTAAAACAAAAATTTTTAAGAACATTTTTTTTCAAACATTAAAAAAAAAAATTTCCAAAAAATTTTTTTTTAAACTTTTTTTTCAAAAAAATTGCTTTACTCCACTCTTTGCAATATAAAATTAGTATTTTTCGTTACATGCTCCTAACAACTTTTTCGGACGGGCGTTGCAAAAAATAGCGTGTGATACACATGCGCATAGGTGATTGGTAACTCGTGTAATTGCATCATTCGCCTGCGGCTCGAAGCACTCGTCTATGTTTTCGCACTCGCTTCGCTCGTGGTCTAACCACCGACTCATGCTTCGAGCCTCCGGCTTATGCTGCAAAATTCACACTCACACACAATCACCTATTTTGCGCACTTGTATCACAAATAACTATGGATTCCAATACGTTTCAAAGCTGATTGGAGCTGTCAAACGCAACTTCAAAATAATATTAAAAAAACATCACGTGCGTCCTAAACTACGACCCAAGACGGGGGGGGGGGGGGATTCTCAAAACAGAATGAAAAAGAAACCGAAAAAATGCAAAATAGCAGTTTTCTAATGAATTCATACTACTAACGGTATTTCTTGTGTTTTTTCAAAATGAATTTTTTTTAATCGATAAATTACGAGTTTCCAAGTATTTTGTAAATAATTTACAATTGTTTAAACAATTATTATTATGAGTGAGATCAGGCGCGACTCCCCTTATCGAGGTCTAAGATGTTTACACATCAAAAAATAATTTTCGTTTAACGCATTACAAGGCGCTTCAAAAGCATAAAATTTGCAAAATGTAGTAAGATTGTGCATAAAAATACATCACTTTATCATAAAGCTCTCGCTTTATTCAAATGTGATCAATTAAAAAAATTTTAAATCATGATAAAAAAATTAAGGAAATTAGTTTTCATCACAGCTACCTGTGTAGCAATCAATCTTGACAACATAAAATGACTAATACTGTGTTTTTAAATGCTATTAACCCCATTATTATTCGAAAAACTGTAAATAAGAACAGAGAAATAAGCAACTTTAGAAGGGATTAAAAATGTTCTATTTCATGGTCCATTTAGGGTATCCAAACGTATTCAGAAAAATATTGTCGCCACTGGGTACAGAAAAGGATTCATTCTAAGAAATAACTTCTTCTGCTATGGAGATTCAAAACGCTAGGACAAAAACGGTATCGTAAAGGATTCAATAATTATCGCATCACCATTGAACAGGAATTTTTCGAATACATTTAAATGCAAGCCTTCTTAATGGGTCACTTTAAAACGAGAGAGAACCTACCTTCCTAACGCTGGCCGAGCGTCATATTCCAGTCGCATGCGTTCAAAATCCTGCGATCGAAACATTTTTTTTTTCAATTCCTGCATTCTACAAATGAAATTGCGGCCGCTATTGGGCTATATACACTAAGATTTACTTTTCTTTTTTCTTGTAATGCGCTTTCACGTGTAGTTATCATGTTACCCTTTAAATGGCTCAATCAGGTCGCGGGGCATGTAATTGGTGAATAAATAAATAAATAGCAGTGAGATAGCGTGCATCAACGGTAGGTTGCTTATGTCAATAAGCGCCTGTTTGTCAAGCCCCAACTCCGTGCTTACCACTCCTCGTTTTAATTGCCGTTCTCCGCACTTGTCTAGCCCGAATTCCATATTAATGTCGTTTCAAAAGTACAGGATGATGTCGATTAACTTCTGCAGTTATCCAAATAAAGGAGGTGGGCAAAATTGTATCTTATCCTGCCTTTCTTTATTCTGTACCTATAGGTCGTGTTGTTCAGGGTCCTGCTAAGTAGGTTCAGCGCTAAATAGAACCACAGAGCGCTGAAGAAGTCACCCTGGAAATACCGTTCATAATACGCAAGAGCCTGGAGATCCTCGGTACACCACGATTAAAGTACTTAAGTTTCCCAACCCAGAGGGTCATTGTGTGACTCAGAAATTCAATCACGCTTGGGCAGATCTCGTACGTCCCGAGCACCTCAACTAAGTAATCGTGGGATACAGAGGAAAGGGCTTTTTTATAATCATTGTATGCCATGTGCAGGTTGTCAGCCATGTCTTCCCATTGAGGGACTTCGGTGTCTTGCTGGTTATTTTTCTCTACACTCAGTTCACGATTGAACCTTTTTTGATCTGCCTGAAAACTTTGATTTTGCTGTTTTGTATATGTTTATATATAGTACTGATTTTGTATTCTGTAGTACTGATTCATCATGAGGTTGCGCATGAACATCAATAGCATGATGATGTTCTATAGCTTCACCGGTCACCACTTGATTTTGAACTGCAGCTTTCTCTAACTGATGTTCATTATCGACGTTTTTCCCCACCGAATCAACCGTTCATTTAAACTCTATTGCGCGATCTTCTGAGATAAGTAGATTATTTCTGATGTCCTTATCCTTAGCGATAAGATCTCTAACTGCAACTTTCTGTATATGAAGATACTTCGCATCAAACTTCATCCTAAAATTGTATCTATTTTAGCGTTTAGTTTTAAACTTCGCGTTTTCATAATATAGACACATCAATTCGACTTTATTATAAAAACTCGCACTTGCCTGGATGTTTGGTCCCGGGGCAGGAAACCTGCAGAAAACCATCTTCCCGAGTACATAAGGTTTTCCGACTGTCGAGTTTAAATGCAGACATTCGATATAATCCACTGTTCACAATCATCCTCGATGTCAGGCCGTGCTCGAAATGGCTTAACGTTCGTGACTCGCTAGAGTCGAGATTCGCCGCGTAGCTAATGCCGTCTGTAAGTAGTTGCTTATTACATTACAGTTTTTAATAAGGCGAAGCGTAATTATTGTGTGAATAGGCAAAAGGGATTAGCTATTGTGAATGCTGTGGCTCAAAAATATAAGTTTTGGAATTTTCGACCCGCGCAGTCGCCAAATCGTTCTCTAGTGGAAACAAATGAATACATATTTTTTTTATTTTGAAACAAAATCTTTTTTAGTACGTTGTGTGCAAGTTTTGTGTTTTATGGAGTTTGGCACGTAAAACATATACTTTTTTTACTTCGTCAATTTGGTTCAAGAAATTATAATTCAATTTATATAACCTTTCATAAACTTGTTCTCTTCTCAGTAAAAATAAATTTTGTCAAATTTTAATACATTAACAAAGTTATAAAAAAATTTGAGACATCTCGAAAGTTGCATAAAATTGCAATAGTTGTAGACTCGTAGCGAGCCTTAGATATGATTGTTTGACTTGAAATGTTCAAGAAGCATTTTTGAGGATATTGAGAACAGATATATAAAAAAATATTAGTTATTTTTCAATTTATAGTTTTGAAGCAATAATAATGAGTGAAAAATAAAAATTTCAGGCCAACAGCAGCTTCACTCGTAAACTGCAGAATTTATGGCAGCTAAATTGAACTCAAAGCGGCTTATCGTTAGATGCTTAGGACTTGCAGATGCAGGCTCGACCATAAAGCTTCCTGCTACAGGCTCAAACCTGTAGCCCATCACATTTGCCAAATTTTTTTCACACTTTCTGTGGAGCCAACCAATTTTTGTACAAAACCCGAACCCTAGGGGGACACTTGACTTCAATAAGTTGAATAGCAGAGTAATAACACTAAAACTGTCGTCGGGGTTAAACGTTAGGGCTCCCTTCAGGTTCTCTTGAATCTACGGCGACACTACGGCGACACTAATCACGAGCGTAAGGTAACTCATGTATTTTACATGGATGATCTCAAGATCTATGCTAAAAATAAGAGCAACTACACCTAGCTCTAGAGATTGTCGAAGAATACACTCAGGAGATTAGAATGGAATTTGGGTTATAAAAATGCGCCAAGGTTTATTTGAAGCGAGGAAAACTTAATGGCATCCCTGAAGACCCTGAGCTCGCCGACAGAAGCGCTATACGAGACCTTAACGCTAGAGAGACCTATACATACCTGTGCGTGCCAAAGAGCCGCATTCAGGACGTGTCACATATAAAGGATGCTCTCCGCCGCAGATACAAATGTTTCATCTGGCAGATTTGGTCTTCCGATCTGTCAGCAAGGAACAAAGTATCTGCAACGAACATGCTTACCGTCCCGGTAGTACTTTATTCATTTGGAGTGGTTCCATGGACGAAGGACGAGCTCAGATCCCTTGATATCGGGTCACGAAAGGTTATGCACATGAATAAAAGCATGCACCTTAAGTCCACTGTTCCGCCACTCTATATCTCACGCCGTCAATTTGGTCATGGAATACTGAATCTTGAATGTCTTCACAATAGGATTATTCTGAGTACAGCACATATAGCCGCAAATGGAGGAGACCCTCTTCTTAAAATGGGCAGAAAGCTCGAAGAAGTAGGCAAAAGATCTCGAGTACTCATTCCTCCGCGAACAGCTCTTCGACAAGAGGCATGGAGGGTTTCATTTTGGCATGTCAAGACGGTGTCATTTTCACTCTAGCATACCGTTGCACATGTTAAGCCAATACATTCCCGATGATAGCTGCAGAGCGTGTGATGCACACCCTAAGTATCTAGGGCACATACTATATAGCTGTCCAACTCATGCAGGAAGGAATTACATCCAAAGGCACAATGCGGCACTAAGAATGCTTCATTACCATCTCTGTCACTCTTACGGCATTAGCCCTCATAAGGCTCCGCTAAACGCTCCTAGGGAAATAGAGTCAATTGTCGAAAATGAGAAGTGCCGCACATACTGGAACTTCATATTCTCAACGATTGTTTCTGGAGCACACTCAAAGCCTGACATAGTTCTCCTTGACTTCGAGAAGCGAACACCAGCTGACAAAAACATCATAGCCGAGGAGCTTGCCGACCTTGCCTCTTATCAAGCCATCAGAAGAAGACGAGTTTTGCATGGCATTATCGAGTTGCAGAACTTTAGACAAAGCAGAATAAAAACCTATGGCCGTGCCCAGACTCAGCAATTTGGAATGGAAGTCTTTGACCGAGAGACGCCCAGATGGAACTCTCCTGGGAACACCTGATATCAAAACAAATAACAAATCAAGAAAATAAAACAAATTTAAATTATCAAAAAAAAAAAAAAAAAAAAAACTCACAACTATCAATAAATATTGGCGTATTTAAGGTAAGCCAACAATTATGCCCAACGTATTGAATTGATCAGCACAACTTAAAATATCCTGTTTCAATTTCCGAGAAGACATACGAAGAAGAAGCCCCGGAAAACGACGCTCACGACTTCGCGGTAAGCGGCGAAGCACAACAAAGTCTTGCTCACCGACGTTCCAGTGAAAATTGTTTTGGCACAAAGCTATACATTTTTCGAAAAGTTTTTTAGGGCTGGTACCACGAATCGCAAAGAATAAACACGCGCACAACACTCAAGTTGCTCCACTCGAGAACACAGACTTTCGAGTATCGATAAGCTTGGAGGAAAACCAGCGGAAAAACAAGATTGCGGAAAATCACTAGGAATCTTCTCCTCTACTAAGTTTTCAGATTCAAGAGACAACAAGTCGAAGTCAGTCACGCTCTGATCAAATTCGGAGGGTAAATTAAACGACGCGTTGTCCACTACAATGGAATCATTTACAACCGGAGTCGAAATCTCACGAATAATATCACCGAGAGCACGATTATATGATGCATCCGCAGGATTCCCATCAGGAAACACAGCATTTAAAAATGAATCCACATTTGAACAATCAACCGGTGATTCTAAGGATGGATTGTGAATTCGAGGTGTTGCCATCCTAAGCGTTGAAGTTACACTAAATTAAAATACCAAGTATCACTCACCCAAAAGGCAAGACGCAGCAGAATTCTTCGATAAATCCATCGCCATACCTCGATCCGCACAATAGTCCTGGTATAGAAGAGTGGAGGCCGAAGAAGAACTTGCACTGGAATTGTTACTCTCCATGGCAAACAAAGAATGAGAAATTATGCTGCAAGCCATGATCCAAATGCTAAAATGACATCATAGAACTTTTGATGACACTGGAAAAATTGCCTGCAGAACAGATTCATTTTGGACCTAAGGAAGACAAAGGAACTGGCGGGAATAAAAGGAAGAATGTACTTACCATGTCACGTACAGAAAACACGAGCACGATATTCACCTACCTTCACAATAACAATCATAACCACTGAAATCTCACACCACAACACAACTATCCAATATTCTTTCACTACTACACGTAAGTTTGCTACTACACGTAAGTTTGGAACAATGAGGACGATGAAATATTTTAAGAAGGGAGGACTGTTACGTCCGAAAAATTTAAATCTTGGTCATAACTTGTAAAGAAATTCGCCCTCTTTTACTTTGAAGAAACCTAAGTAGCAACCACTTACGGTCGAACGTATAGCGAGACTCATCCAAATATAAATCTAGCTATGGTAAATGCACTACTGACAGTAATGCAGAAATCGCAAGGTAAATGAAGTACGATACCATTGGAGAATAAAGACTCAATGAATAACAGTGATTCTTAGAGCAAGAAACCTCATATGAAGTTTGCCAATATGAGATAATTGAATATTAACAATTAATTATTAAGCACCTATGTTTATAAATTAAATATACATAATGTTAGAAATGTAAGTATTAAGCCTAAACTCAGGCATAATAACAAAAGTGTTTTAAAAACTTGTAAGCAACATGTTCTATTCAAGTGAATAACTACGCAAGTAGTCAGACACATTGTGACCGAGAATGTCTGACTAGAGTATCTCCTATAGTTGAGTTAACGTATAAAATCCGGACTCTTGAAAGGTCAAGATTAGAGGTGTGCGATCGCTGGCCGCTGCGGTAGATATTAGTCACCGCATGCAATAACAAGACTCGCGCATATCAAATGACATATAACCAATCTAGAGAAGACATAAGCGATCGCCGGAAGTCGCGGTAGAAGGGACATAAACATTCCTCGCCCGCGTAATCAGAAACTCACTATTAGGAATTATTTAAGATTCGATCTTGTAACGAGTACGTGCCTTGGAGCATTGTAACGAGTACGTGCCTTGGAGCAATGTAACCATCCTATTATAAACATGGAGAGCAAGAACTATAAACCCCAGAGCTACCCTTGATAATTGTCTTTACGTATCAAGCAGTCATACTGTTCACTTCGGTCTACGAATAACGAAACACTTCGACAAAGTAGCGTCTTCTATCTCATTGCGACCGAAGAAACACTCTGATTAAGTCGTGCACTTTCAAAGTAGTTAACGTGTGTTCGAGTCTTGTACTAAAGTCCCTTCGGCTGAAACTTTCGGTCGTCGTAAAGTGAGTCTTTTACGAATAAAGTCCGCAGTGTTAAACGTTCGCGAAAAGAACTCAAGTGTGGATTGGGTATCTGCAGTAGGGCCCTGTATCGCACTACCACTACCGAAAAGTGCTCGTGCACCTTTTCACTATTACAAACATCCGGTAGAGTTCCTATTACAAACATCCGGTAGAGTTCCGTCGCTGCTCTACGATAAACACCGAGATCCAGTCGGCCAGCAAACACCTCTTTCGCCCTTTCTTGCGTAGGAAGGTAACCGTAAGTTTTTGT
The DNA here is from genome assembly GCA_932195095.1 of Andricus curvator. Taxonomy (NCBI): domain Eukaryota; kingdom Metazoa; phylum Arthropoda; class Insecta; order Hymenoptera; family Cynipidae; genus Andricus; species Andricus curvator. The sequence goes on from CAKNYM010048825.1 coordinate 69,137, forward strand.
ATACTTATTGTAATTACTCCTCTGCTCTATTTATAATAAATATTGTTCACACTGAATTTCACATGCTGTTTAAACACTGTAACCTAACAGTCCACGTAGGGCTGACAAGTGGCTAACGATCCCATAAACAAATAATTGGTCAGGCCTTACCAACATGACAAAATCAGCACACTGGTGTCTCACAATCTCGCACTTAGCCAAACTACCCTCGCCTACTTGCTCGGGACGTAATACAAGACACCTGGGGAAATCCTATTCATCGATTTTTATGGACCACTACCTGCGTCGAAAGGAGGTTTCAAATACATCTCATCGACCATCGATTCATTCAGCAAATTCGTACGTTTATATCCAATAAGAAGAAGCACGTCGAAAAGCACCATTAACAAGATCTTCAATGATTATATCCCTAAATATGCAAAGCCACAAAAGATCGTGAAGTAAAAGAAGCATAATTCATGATTGTCAAAGACAATGCATATGTTCAAAGAAAGGAAAATAAAATTAAAGAAAAAAAAATAAAATATCTAAAAAAAAAGAATAGAATAAAATTAAAACAACAATAATGACAAAAATCTGAAAACAGATAAGCAGATTGAATAGAAATAAGGAAAAAATAAAACGAAACAAAAAAAAAAAACACACAAATACCACAATTACACGTAAGTTCATATGAAAAATAACTTAAGAACTAGCGAAAGCGAAAAGTTTAACCTTTTTACTGGAATCGGAAAGTTCGAATATTTTACTACAAGCGAAAAATTTCATTATTCTTTCCTATCATGAAACTGTTTAAGAATATGTGAAGACTATAGATTTAAGTAAGCAATAAGATAGCAATCATCGAATAAGTAGGGATTGCGACAACATGCGAATATCGAATATAAACAGACAGTCAAAAGCGTACTGTCAAACATGATCAGTCTAGACTCTGAGTAAATCGCGGCTAAATAATCGGAGAACGAAAATTAGTTTCTACAACCAGGTGAAAAGTGAAATTTTAATCAAAGGAAAACTTCGACAAAAGTAATGTTATTAACCTTCAGGATTTTGTGAATCTAAGAAATGCATTCATCTCAAAATAAAGAGTATAAAATAAAATTGGTAAAAGCTGTGACAAATTAAATAGCGAACGAAATAAACGATGATTCAAATAAATAAAATGAATAAAATAAATAAAATAAATAAAATAAATAAAATAAATAAAATAAATAAAATAAATAAAATAAATAAAATAAGTAAAATAAGTAAAATAAGTAAAATAAGTAAAATAAGTAAAATAAGTAAAATAAATAAAATAAATAAAATAAATAAAATAAATAAAATAAATAAAATAAATAAAATAAATAAAATAAATAAAATAAATAAAATAAATAAAATAAAATAAAATAAAATAAAATAAATAAAATAAATAAATAAAATAAATAAAATAAGTAAAAGAAGTAAAACAAGTAAAACAAGTAAAACAAGTAAAACAAGTAAAATAAGTAAAATAAATAAAATAAATAAAATAAATAAAATAAATAAAATAAATAAAATAAATAAAATAAATAAAATAAATATTGTATTGTATTGTATTTTATTACTCTCCCTTTTACGGGTTTGAGGGCTCCGTTCCCTTTACATATTTTACAATTTCACTTAACCACTATGCCTTATGCTTATCTTAATCTATAATCGCTTCGCCTTTTTTTTTATTATTTACAAGTTCTTAACTATTATCTTACTAGCTAATAACTATTATCTAGCAAATGCGCGAGACCTTCCAGGGCTTCCGTTTCCTCTTACCATTACTCTTCAAGCTTTTTTAAAAAACACGCAACACTAATTTTCCATATCCATGTTTGAATTTTGATTTTCTCCCCTCCCATGCATTCTCTCTTCCCTTCTCTCTTCCAAGCTCTTAATCCACTTTTCCCCTTGTCCACAACCGCTCAGTGTCCACCTAACTTTATCTACCACGCTCTTTCCCCCTTCCTCTTCACCTGTACATCTCTCCAACACGTGCTCCCAAGATTCCCCTTCATACCCACATACCCTACACACTTTCATTTCTTCACTCATCCAATATTTACACTCATTCATACCTTCTCCCATTCTGAAACGTATCATGCTGGACCACCTGCACTCCTTTTTCAACTTCCCTAGATATTCTGGGACCCCTTCCATCTTGATGAATCTATACCATTTATTATATTTGGACTCCATAATCTTTTCCCACCTTTCCTCTTCCTGCTTCTTACTCATTTCTCCCTCTACTATCTGCCACTCCCTCCCTTCGTCACACATTCTCCATTCTCTTCTAACTTTCCATCTCTCCTCCTCCCATCTTGAAAATCCCGTGTTTCCTCTCCTCTCTCTATCTAATATTTCCTTCAGGCATGCTTGTGCAACTTTGCTACCCTTACCACTTTTAAGTTTCTCTTCAAAATTCCATACCCTTTTCCTCTGCCTTATCACCAATTTCTCTCTCCCTGTTTCTTCTCCCAACATATAACCTGGGCAGTTCCAGCTCACTCCCATAACCCATCTCAGAAATCTCTCTTGCATGTTTTCTACTTTTTTGTATTCCTTCCATCCCCACATCTCCACTCCATAACACATCACAGACCATACCAGTGAATCAAACAGCCATACTCTCATCTTCCAGTCCTCTTTGAATCTTCGTTTTCCAATCCCCCACACTTGACCCATCACCTTACTCGCGCTTTCGATCCTTTTTTTCACTTGCAGCTCACTTCCACCTCCCGCTTCGAACCAGAATCCTAAATAACAAAATTCTTCTACCATTTCCACCATTTCCCCATTTATCTTCCATCCACACTTTACTTCATTCTTTCTCTTCCTGAAACATACTATCTTTGTCTTCGTCACATTTATTGTCAAGTCTTTCGCTCTCACGTACTCTTCGAATCCTTTCATTAGCTAGAAGCACCACTAGCTAGAAGCAACACATCGTCCGCGTACGCTAACGAGTATATTCTCTTATTTCCTAGAACTGTACCCCCTTTACCTTTCCTTTCCATTTTCTCTTCTAGGTCTGCTAACAATATGCTAAACAACAACGGGCTTAGCGGGCACCCTTGTCTAAGACCCCTCCCTGTCCAGAACTCCTCTCCTTTCTGTTCCCCGATCCTCACCCTTGTCTTTGTCTCCGTAAAGACCTCTTTGATCCTCTCAATCAGCTCTTCGTCCACCTCCCTTTCTTTCATTGCCTTCCACAAAACTTTCCTATTCACCGAGTCGAAAGCTGCTTTAAAATCTACAAAGAGTGCGACCAGTTTTCCTTTTTTCTCTCCCAGGTTCCTGTTGACTAAATAATTTAGTACGAAAATGTTATCCACTGTGCCCATCCCCTTCCTGAATCCTGTTTGATTGTGTGGAATACTTCCTTTCTCATCTACCTGTTCTTCTAATCTCTTCCTAAACACCTCCGCGTAAATCTTATACGTTACTGGCATGAGAGTGATTCCTCTATAATCTTCGACTTTTTTCCCCCCTCCTTTCTTTAATAAAGGAACTAACAAACCTGTTCTCCACTCCTTCGGCCATCCTTCCCCTCTCCATACTCTATTACATACTTCCCAAATCTCTTCTCTAACCCTCCTTCCGCCAAATTTCAACGCTTCATTCTCCATCCCATCCTCTCCTGTCGCCTTATTTCGTTTTAACTTCTCTATTGCTTGATTCACCTCCTCTCTGGTCAAGTCATTCCCACCTTCTATTCCTCCCTCCTTGATCTTTCTACCATCCCCCCTTACCTTGCTATCCACCCCTCCTAGCAATTTCTTGAAATATGCCGTCCATTCATCCATACTTATATCTTCATTGATTCCTTTCCATTCACTCCTTTCTCTATTGATCACCTCCCATTCCCTTCCTTCCTTTATTGCTTTTTCTACCTCCTTCATGTACCTCACCTTCTCCTCCTGTCGTTTTACATCCAGTAATTTCTCGTGTTCCCTTTTTCTCTTATTATACTCCTTTTTGTCTATCTCTCCTCTTCTCCAATTCTTTAACGATAACTTTATACGCTCTTTACTCTCTACACATTCCGCATCCCACCATCCTCTTTTCACCCTTCTTTCTTCCTCACTTGTCCTAATTTCTTCCACTATCTTCTCTACCCTTCCCCTCATCTTACACAAAATCTCATCCACGCCTCCCCCATCTTCAATCAAACCATTCTCTTCTTCCATTCTTTCCGTATATTCTCTTAGCTTATCAGCTCCCCATTTACCCATATTTGCTTTTTTCCTTGTCGCTCCCTCCTTCTTCCTTCCCTCTCTTCCCCAATTCCCACATTTCAACGTTGCAATGACCGGAAAGTGTTCTGACCCTATTTCGTTCCCTACTTCCATTCTTTTCAACAGCCTCCTTACCCTTTCCTCGGCCAGAATGTAGTCAATCACTGTTTCCCCTTTCCCTGCAAACGTAATCTCGCCTTCCTCATCCCCTTCCGAGTTCCATTGCAAATAAACCATCCTGTTTCTCCCAGAATTTCCAACAGAGTCCTACCCTCCTGGTCCACCTGTTTGTGTTTCCATTTTCTCCTGAAAGTCTCACTGTCTTCATCCCATATTTCCCCTCCCTG
>CAKNYM010048825.1:88730-98983 GCA_932195095.1 Andricus curvator
GATTGAAACCCGAAAAATCTTTGAATTTTTAATTTAAATTTATTACAGCTGTAGATAGATTATGTAAATAGTAGCAAGTAGGAAATTCTCAAAATAAAATAAATTAAGAAGTACTGATAGAATGTGCACTAAAAAATATGAGTGTAAATATACTCATAAACACTAATCGAGTTATCGAAGATTATTAGGGATTGTAAAATAAGATAGCAAACTCAAATAAAAGACGCAATTCCGCTTTTCCATAAAATGTATCCTCTTCTTTTTTTTTAAACTAATAATCTTATAAGTTCCTTTGAATTTATTCGTTTAGGGGGGCACTGGTGACACAAAAACACAAACAAATTATGAAATAGTCAACATTGGATTTCCCTTAAAATTTAAACCACAACTTTTTCACGTAAAACAAAAATAAAACTGTTTATAACATTTTCCATCTTAAACTGAGATTCCAACCTATAAGTGAACTCGTTGTCACTTTTCTTGCTCTTTAACTGGAACCCTACTCACATTTACCGTGGTTCGACACTTCGAAACAGAGTCGGACGATTTCGTTCTATCTATTAACTTTCCATCTGTACCCAAGGAGAAGGGTTTTCAATTCATGCAAGATCTAATATTTGGATACTATTTAATTTAATCACTTCTCATCTTCACGTGATCTTCAATCTCTATATAACGCTAGATCATTCACTAAAACCTTAATTAATAATAAGTTACTCGAAACATTACTATAGCTAATCAAATTGATCATAAAATTAATTACAATTTTCTAAGAGCTGAAGCGGTAGATTTGAAACGAATCGCTCGTTTGAATTTCAAAAGACCCATTCGTTTAGGGGGCACTGAAACAGGTGGTTATAGGCCCTTAGAAAACTCGTAGTATAATTTACATTAACCCGGGAAACGATTGGAATGGCAACGTCACTAAATTACGTCACAGAAATCAGAAGATTCGAGAAGCTATGAAAATGCGAATATATGCAAATTGTACCGATCGATAATTGCGCGCACAATCGAATAATGAAGAGGGTATCATTATGATCGACGGATCCGAAAGCATGGAAAGCGAAGCGAAAGCGTTGGAAAATTCACTCTCAGCTGGACGAGCTTGAAGGCTGGACGTCTTCCGCGCCGCGAATCACACGAACTTCTCGGACGCTTGCGGGGTTGCTATCAACGACGAATTTAGATCAGGTAGACTCTGGCTTTCGTAAGAGTTTGTGAAGTATACAGAAAAAAGAAGTGAATAAAACAAAGGATTATTTGTGAATATTAAGATTAAAATGCATTTCTGCATTTATAAACAAAAATTAACTTGACTCAACTTGGACGGGAGAATTTCCATGAACCTTTTTGATTTTTTAAAAATGCGAGGAGACGGTTTCTTTTCAAGCCATTAACCATTTGGGAGCTTAGAAACCTATCCTTTACATTTGCGACAAATCAGGGTAAGTTCCATGAAACCAATCCAAGATGGTCTAACACTTTCTGAGATAAATTAATTTCTGAATGGTGAAATTATATTATCTCAGAACTAAAATTACTGGGCTCAGTAATCAAGGATAAAACGTCTATGGAGCCTAAGAAAATCCCACAATAATATTTTAAATTTGATTCACACTGAACCGAGCAAGTGAGTTAATAGTTAAAAAGTCAAAAATAAACATCTTTTAAAAAAAAATCTTTCAAATCTGTGAAAAAAAGTTAAAACGTTGTTATAGGAAAAATAGACAAATTCACGCCCAGCAATTGAAGACAGTAAAGTAATTCTTGGGATTATTAATAAAGTCAACGTTTTACGTACAGTCTCCTTTTTCGTAATTCATAATCGTTCAATTTTTCGTTTCAGGTTCATAACTCTGAAAGGTATGGGACCAATGTGCATACTTGGTACCGATCTCCTTGACAGAGTATAGGAAAATCATTGATTGTCGGCTTTATGAATGAATTTCCATTCACGAACGATTATCAATGAGACAGACTAGCAGCTAAAATGAAATGAACTTTTCTCGATACATAAAAATTAAGAATTATCCAGAAGCTCGGAACTCTATTCACTTGGAGTGTTTTCATGAACGAAGTGGTTCCATGGACGAAAAGCTTTCCGGTAAGAAGGCTTGCATTGAAACGTATTCGAAAATTTCCTGTTCAATGGTGATGTGACAATTATTGAATCCTTTTCGATACCGTTTTTGTTCTAGCGTTTGGAATCCCCATAGCAGTAGAAGTTATCTCTTAAACTGAATCCCTTTCTTTACCCAGCAGCCACAATATTTTTCTAAATACTTTTGGTACCCCCAAGCAATCATTAAACAGAACATTTTTAATCCCTTCTAAATTCGCACATTTCGCGGTTCTTATTTGTTACTGTTTTCCAAATAATAATGACGCAAAAAACTATTAAAACCCCAGTATTGGTCATTTTACGTGGTAAAGATTGATTGGTACTGTGATTGTGCTACTGATTGCTAGCTGTGATGAAAACTAATTTTTAAATTTGTTTATCATGATTTTATATTTTTTTAATTGATCAAATTCGAATAAAGAGAGAGTTTTGTGATAAAGTGATGTATTTCTATGCACAATTCTATTACATTTTGAATGTTATGCTTTTGAGCGCTTTCTAATGCGTTAAACGTAAATGGTGTTTTTTAATTTATGTCAGGTTACGTTTGCCAGCTTCGATTGGGTTTGAAAGGGATTTAAATCTATTTATTTTCGCTGCCCAATCGAGGATTAAAAAAAAGAGAGAAACGGCATTCCTAGGAATTGAACTTCTGAATACCTTTGAATGCAAGCCTTCTTACCGGGTTACACCTTAAGTCGTCCATTCCATAACTGTACATCTCACGTCATCAAAGTGGTCGCGGAATGCTGAATCTCGCGTGTCTTCTCAACAGAATCATTCTGGGTACAGCGCATATCGTTGCAAATGGACGAGACGCTTTTCTTGAAATGGTCAGGAAACATGAAGAAGTGGGCAACGGAAGCTCGACTTCAATATCAGGGATCAGGAAAATGCATCAAACATTATCCAACGGAGGGTTTCATTTTGGCGTGCCAAGAGGGTGTCCTTTCCACTTTAGCATACTGTCGCCGCATTTTGAGCCAAGATATTCCCGACGACAGTTGCAGAGCGTGGCATGCACACGCCAGAAACCTAGGACATATAATATCCGGGTGTCCCACTCACGCGGGAACGACATATCTCCATCGACATAATCAAGTCTCCATTGCAAACTCGAGGCCTGACATCGTTCTCCAAAACATCGAGAAACGAACGATATTTGTGATCTAATTCTTGGCTCCGGCCAACTACAACATCACTGCCATGAGAAGGAAAATGAGGAGCGGTATGAAGACACTAAGAGTGATTCATTAACATCTCTATCACTATTACGGCATAGACCCTGATACCGCTCTGCCAAACGCTTCAGGGGAGATAAGAGTGAATTGTCGAGAATGAAAAGTGCCGAATGTACTGGAAATACATGTTTTCGAAAATTGTCTCTGTAGTGCACTCAAAGACTAACATAGTTCACCATGAATTCTCAAAACAAATTATGTTAGTTATCGAATCACAGCCAAGGAGAAAGAAAAGGAAGAGAGGTAGAAATATCTTATGGGGAGTTGCGACAGTTGTAACCAAAATATATTGTTAAGCTAGTCGTCCTGACCATCGGTGCTTTCGGAGATGCCAAGCCTTCACTGATTCGTAGCCTGAAGATCATCACTGCGTGTCAAAGAAATGCCGAAACACTTGCGGGCAAAATGCAGAAGGCGGTCGTCCTTGGGTCTCAATGGGAGCAACTGCCATCTATGAAAATGACACTGGCTCCTAGTTCAACCGCAGAAAATCACACCTATGGCCACGTCTCATGACCATCAGATGGGCGGCCAGAGGGCACGACGACATCACAAACACAGCCCGGTGAAACCCTCATGTGTCTTGAGAACACGGAGCGACCCAATGACGACAGCCGTCTGCATCTATCTCGCAACAGACTCGGCAGTTTTTGGCACGCGCAACTTCCTACTAAGGTCTCGATACCTCTCCTCTTTTTCGTTCTCCTTGGCTGTGATGTTGTGGTCGGCCGGAGCTGAAAATTCAATCACGAATATAGTTCGCTTCTCAAAGTCCTGGAGAACGATGTCAGGCCTCGAGTGTGCAATGGAGACGGATATCCAAAGATTGTAGTTCCAGCAAATTCGGCACTTCTCGATCTGCACAATTGGCACACTTAGGACCGCATTGTGTCTACAGAGATTCGTCGTTCCCGCGTGAGTGGGACACTTGGATAGTATGTGTTCTAGGTACTCAGCGTGTGCATGATAAAAATTAAGATTCTCGAAAGTCAGCAAATTTTGACACTACTGAAGTTTGTAGTATATTTTTCAATAAAATAGGTTTAACATGTACCAGATTTAAATTTGATGTTACTCCTGAAGGCAGAATATTGTTAAAAGCGGAAAACTTTACCAATTGCGTTGTATAAGGGTTCACCCGTAACAGAATCCCATATTATTGATGTTTCTCTCTGATTCGCTATTCCGATTGCAACTATATCGGCTGGGTCAATAGTAAGTTGGCGCAAATTATGCACAGTTTGATTCAAACACTCCTTTACTGCTGCCAATATTTCCATTGGATTTTGTTCAACCCATCCTTCTTTTGGATGTGACTTAGATATCGAAACTTGATGATAAGTCAGTACTTCAGCAGTATCTCCAGCAAAAACCTGTACAAAATATTGCAGTATTCTATTTTAAAAATAGTTTACAAATTTGCAATGACGCACACTGCCCCGCAAAAAAGTGCCCCAAACAAATAGATTTTTAGTCTACAAATTTCATCCGATTTGAAATTTATTTAACAAACAAATAAATAAAAAAAATGTTGTATTTGTAAAGCTGCCATTTTCTAAGAAAAATAGTATACTGTGCACCAAGGCAACGAACTAGTCTTTTCACGGCCGAGAGTGAGTATGTAAAAACGAGTCGAAGCCGAGGCGTAGACGAGTTTTTACAAACACGCGATACCGTAAAAAGACTTCGCTGCCTCGGAATACACGATATTTTATTAAATAAGAGTATGGTTTCCGAGTTTTCTCATGATATTACGTCTCAGGTTTGAGGTTAGTTTAAACGGACAACTAACGAGCAGAATAATGCGCGTGGGTCGAATTAACGAACGCGCATGCACGAGCATTCCCGCGGACGGTAAAGTACCCCACCACCAATAATGACCTACTTTGCTGCTCCAAACCACGCCCAGAAAGCGAGGAAACCATACTCGTGTTACATGAACCATTTTATATATCCGAAAGTGCTACCATTCGAGACAGAGACTAGTTAAAAATAACTTTCAGGGGTAACAGTTAAATAAACATTGTTTTTAATCTTTATCAACAAATAAGTGAACAAAAGTTATGTCTTCTTCATTCGCGATATTTATCCAACTATTTTGAACACAGATTTTTAAAAGTAAATGGAACTAAAATATTGTTGACTTGAAATTGGAATAACTTGAATATCAATTCTAAATTGTTTATAATACAATTTTGAACATATACACAACCATAGCATTTTTCAATAGATAAATTTCGTTTTTTTTCAGCAGAATCAACTATAAGTGGGCGTTTCCACGAAAGGTGTCATTTTTCTGTCACTGTGATATTATGTATAGGCAAACCTACAGAAACCCTCATAAAAAGATATAACATATAATAGTTGGATAAAATCCCAAACTTATACCTGTGTAATATTTGTCACCAGCTACAAATTGAATGCTTTGCATGCTCACAGCTTTTCTGCGCAATGATTGAAAATTCGGAGACAAATCAGGCTAGTTGAGTGGAGAATAAGCTACTAAAATTTCATGGATTTGACATTTTGCTTTGATTTATAACTCAGCAACAAAATCTCAAAGTCGTGTCACCGCTTTTATAATTCAAATGTCCGCTCCAAGGTCTGCAGTGGTGGAAAGTGCGCGCAACTACTCAGGTCAGAAATATTTCGATCTTTTATTAGATTTAGATGGCCAGCAGACACCATATGAAGGAAAAACATGTGCTCCTAAAATTATCGAAATATCACACATTCAAACATCGAAAATTTTGAATTTGGCGAAAAAATGTCCCCTCCATCATCGTACTTTATTCCAAGAATATTTGAAGCACGCTTTTCTATGCTCACGGAAATTGAACAGTATGTTAGGCCCAAAAAGTTTACCATGGATAAATTTAATATCGCAGTGCGCGCAAAAGTTATGTCCAATTTAAGGCTAAAATGTCCACTCCCAAGTTTCAGCGAAAATGTCCACTCCAGCGCGAGCAGGTATAAAAATCGCGCTCATCAAGATAGGATAAATTTTTTTGCTGATTTTGCTGTATTTTGGTACATTCATGTGCATTTCGTAAAAATCAAAGTTAAAATATGTATATAAATCGCTTTTCTTCAAAAGTTACATGTCAAAAACAAAATTTTGTTCTACAAAAAAGTTCCATTTTATTGAAGGGAATAACTTTTGTGTAAAACTTTTTTCCAAAAAATTAAAGTATTTCAAAATATTACAAAAAGTAGGTAAATAATGGGAAAAATATCACTTTTTTCTATCAAATTACTCGTCTAATAATATTTTTGGAAGAAAAAGGTTTTTATATATAAAAGCCCTAAAGTTTTTCGCGAACTAACATTATTTTAGTAAAAATACAAAATAAAAGATAATTTTTATATCAAATTTTCGGCGGATAGATCTATCATTATTATAATAAGTTAACCCTTTTCTAACCAACTGAATTAGAGAAGAGGGTAAGCAAATATTTATAATGTTTCTTGAAAGTAATGTACTTAAAATAATAGCTTGATGGCGAAAAAATAGATTTAAAACTATTTTTAAACATTTTTTAATACCAAAATTGAACTAAACGTTAAACATCATTTTATTTGCTTACTTTATTGAAAGTACATTTTTCATGATACACCCCAATATAATTTTCATTACATTTAATTTGAGTAATATCAGAGAGAGAAACAGTAATATTATTATATAATATATTATATGATATACCTAATTTTTTTATTTAATAGAACTTATTGAATAAGTGTGTATTCCTTTGGGTTTGAAATTTCCCGCCTTAAGTGTAATTGTTCTTCTTACCACCAGGGGAGACACTGTCTATACGGACTTATTAAAACTAGTTTGTGAACAAGATAGAAAGAAGTTGTAACAAATTACTGAACTAAAGATTTCAGTGTTTAATAAAATTATCCATATAATTTGTGTTTATATAATAAAATATATACTTGCATTGCTTTCTTCAAGTGACTGGTGCTTTTTGTTACTAAAGTTACAACGAAGATATGTATTCGCTTGAAATTATTGTTTCTTCTATTTATACTGCTTTTCACTAAAGAATTATTCTCCGCACAAGTGACAAAAATATATTTTATTTAAATTAATACCATTTTTTATAACAAAATAAATGGATATCAGAAGATCATTTTGAATTAGTTTTTCTAGATTTATGTTCAAGTCTCGGTCTATTTTAGCGTGAGTGGGTATAATACTATGAAATATTTATATAAAAAATTAGTATATTTTTTTGATAACAATCGCTTAATTTTTCAGGCACATCATTTTTCTTGCGGAGACGTTTTTCGAACGCCGAAATACAGAAAACTGAGTAGTAAAAACTTTCGTCCTATCTTGTTGCGCGTAATTTTAAGAGCTAAAAGTTTTAGAGGGGACATTATAGTTCTAAATTGGATAAACTTTTGCGCGCACTACAATATTGAACTAATATTGCAGTGCAGACCTAATCCACAGCTTTTTGGCCTGGGTAGATTCCCGTACTTGCCATACGTGCAGATGTTGGAGGGGACTTTTTAATCGTAAAACCGGTGACACGATTTTGACATTGTTTTGTTGATCTAGAAATCAAAATACAATATCAAATTCATGGCATTTCAGTATCCTATTCTCAAAATTTTTAAAAACAATGCGCAGGAAAGCTGCGACCATGCGAAGCATTCAATTTGTAGCTGGCGACAAATATTATACTGTAGGATTTTGTTCCTATTTCAGGGAGTCTGTAAGTAAATTTTGATGCAATATACCTTGTATATTAAGTTTAGGTTTACCTATAAAGGCATGGTGACAGAAAAATGTCACCTTCCGTGGAAACGCCCATATAGTGTAAGTGTAGTACTATCCGACCAAAGATATCTGCGATGCAAAAAATCTGCCAAAGTACAACTACATGAATATGTGAAATCACAGTCGGCCCAGCAATTTTTTATTAAAATAATTTTGCTTCTAGCATTATTGAATCCAGTCAAGTTTCAAAGTTACCTTAATAGGAACTTTAAGTTCTATTTTTTGGTCTCACGATCAAATTGAAATAAAAAAAAAGACAAGGATTATTCCGAGTGAAATTTTTTTAATTCTTGAATTAAATCACAGATGCAACGTTTCGGCCGCAATCTGTCGATCATCTGCAGGCAAATTATACCTAATAAAATTTTTTATAAATAATTAGCTAATTTGAAAAATTACAAAGTCATAGAAAAAAATATAAGTCAAAAAAACAAACCTGTGTTTAAATTGCCAAATCTGCAATCTCTTTTATGTTCAGCTATTCTTTTTTTAAACCTTCTGCGAGTTTCACCAACGCAGATTCTATTACAACCTTTGCATTTTATAAAGTAAACTACGTATGATAAATTTTCAATTTTTTCAGAATTTTTCTTATTTATAACACAATTTTCCAATTTATAATTATCTAACCATTTATTATGTTTACTGGAACTATTGTAAATTTAAAATAATCTTTCTTCAATAACAATTTCTATTAAAGGCAGTGGTTAATTAATTTGCTGTAATGTACTTATTAATTGCTTTACATTCTCTTTCTTCAATTTGAAATTACTTAGTTTTATACATCTATCCATTAATCCTTTAATTAATTCAAACTTTTTGGTTAAATTGATGGTATGAGTTATAATTTAAATACTGCCCTGGCAATGAAGATTTTTTGTACCAAATGGTAATTAAATCTCCATTTTCTGTTTTTATAATTGACATATCTATATAATTTAGGGTGCTATTATTTTCTAATTCTAAGGTAATTTATAAAGATTCTTCTATACTGTTGAATGTATTAATTAATTCTGAAATTTTATCAGTAGGAACTATTGTAAAAATGTCGTCCACATACCTTTTGTAGAAAAGCGGTTCAAAATTTAGTTTAGATAATGCTCTATTATCTAAGTCCTCTAAAATAAGCTGGAAGCAATCCGAGATAAGGGAGATCCCACAGGACAACCTGATATCTGTTTATGAAACTTTTGGTTAAAGGAAAAAACACTATTATTAAATACTGTTCTAACAGCTATTAAAATTTCAGAGTTAGATATTTTAGTTAAATTTTTGTAAGCTTGTAATTTTTCTTCTATGCAAACATAAAGTAAGTCTAACGGAATATTGCCAAACATAGAAATCAGATCTAAAGATAATAATGAGAGCGTACTAGGTACATGTATATACCTATATTTATTACATATGCATTTGACTCTAAATTTAGGAAAGAAAATTTATAGCAATTAAAAATTACATTACAGCAAAATAATTACCCACTACCTTTAATAGAAATTGTGATTGAAGAAAGAATATTTTAAATGTACAATAGTTACAGTAAATATAATAAATGGGTAGATAATTACAACAACAAAAACTGTTCTTCGTGTTTCGTTACCATACGTACAAGGTTTATCAGAAAGATTAAAAAGTGCTTTAAAAATTTGACATTAATATATATTTTTAAAATAATCATGAATTGGAAATTTTTTTATAAATAAGAAAGAGCCTGAAAAAATTGAAAATTATCAAACGTAGCTTACTTAATACAATGCAAAGGTTGTAATGAAATATAATTGGTGAAACTGGCAAGAGGTTGAAAACAAGAATAGCTGAACATAAAAGAGATTGCAGAATTGGCAATTTAAACACAGGTTTGTCACAACCAGGCACCCCAATGTGCAATGCATACGGCTAAGTCAAAGTTTTAAATACCACATTGCGTCCTGGAACGGCGGCGGCAAAACATGCGCCACTAACACAAATAAGTGCTCTGTCACTGATGACGCAAGTTGCGTTTCGGTGCAATCATGCTCTTGGCTGTCATCGGTATTTGTTTATATTAATTTATTTTCATGTAAGTGTTTTTCCTGATTTTTTCCCAGTCAAATATTTT
>CAKNYM010048825.1:105605-124447 GCA_932195095.1 Andricus curvator
CACGATTGAAACCCGAAAAATCTTTGAATTTTTAATTTAAATTTATTCAATAAGACTTGTTAGGTAAAACATGTTATGTAATAGTAAAATAATATGAATTATGTTTTATTGTTATTTATTTCGAATTTATTCATACTGCTTCAATATTTCGCAATAAAGTGAAAGGTTCTTAACACCGTTTAATAAATACTTTTAGAAATCTTGCTGTTTTATTTTTATTCAATTATTACAAATCTGATACTAATTACTTTTTAGTTTGATTCAATTATATAACATTAGAGATATCAAACATTCAATAACAGCAAAGTATCATGAAAAACTGAAAGCCTTATTGCTTCAAAAATTGTTGAATATGAAATCTTTACGTTTTACGCTAGCTGTTATCTCTCAAAGTAAATAAATTTCAACCCTCTTTTACAATAATATTAATTTTTTGTATTTGTATTTGGAATTATATTGATTTTATTTCGGAGTCTAATTTCTGATTATCAATCTTTATTTAAAATACGCAGAAGTCTGAAATACAGAAAAGATAAAAGAATAACGTTCAAGTTGAATTAAACTGATTAAAGTGTAAAACTGTACAAAAAAGTCTTTCAATTTAATTTTGTATATACAATTTAAACGAGGCCAAAGAATTCTTCGCCGGGAACAAATTAAAAAAAATGTATGTAAACAAGTATACAATTAAAAAGTATACAGTTAAGAAAAATACAATTCAAAAATATTCTTCACAGTTTCAATAAAAGAATGCGAAACTGAATACTAATGCAAGTAATCGCTACTCATATTTCTTCCCTCAATTATTGATAAATTATGTACAAGTTGTTCGTCAAGTAACGAGCCATCCCTATTTTCCTTCAGTGGGCCATCTGAAACAAAACGTAATAAAATTAACCAACAAGCGTTACTAAAAATTATACCCTCACAGCAATAACATATATCGGGATATCCCATTTGATCCCATTTATTTCCCAGGTTGTCCCAGGACTAATCCGTCGGATATCCCAATTTCCACCTTGTGGGATATTTGGCGGATTATCCCTGGGACAACCTAGGATATAAATGGGATCAAATAGGATTTCCCAGTATATCCTATTGCTATGAGGGCATATAGTTTAAATAGTTTCATTTGGAAATAAGTACAGATAGCTGTATCGCATTCCTTTATTAATGTCTCCTCCGCTACGTCGGAATTACTAATTTGAGTTAATAAGAAATTAAGGGTGGCACGGTATAACGGATTAACCCACATTTTTCGTAAATGAGATTATTAGGTAGAAAATTCTGAATAATTCAAAAACAAACCCTCGCCAAAGGATTTTTTTATAACTCGCTTTTTCGAAATTCCCATAAAAACGGGCCTGCATAAGGGCATAACCCACAATCGATCGGTTGACCCCTTAATGAGTAACGCGCATGCTCAGTCGCTCAAAGTGAAGCAGCTGATCGCATTGTGAATTGACACGAGTGTTAAGAAATCTTTTGTTAAACGTTCAATACTCAATTGTTCGAGGAGTTTATTGAAACAAATGGGGAAACAGTGCCATCGGTCGAACCACCAGAGGAGGTAATTTTCAGGTTATATTTTTTTTTTTTGCTCGTTAATATTATCTGTTTTACATACTACTATTCAATATTAATTACTGTTACTTTCTTATTTACATAAGGTTGGTAGAACCATTCTCTAGCCTCAAAATTAATGTTAGTATTTATTGAATAAATAACAAAATTAAAGAATCTTTGTTAGATACTACTTAGGCCGTACTGTTTTTGTTTATATAAGTCTGTATTCTCCTTTATTCATAATGTGTCCTCTAAGGGTTTACATGACTTCCATTTCTTACAATACTTCCGTCTACCCATTTTACCTATTTTATAAAATCTTATCCTTACTATTTACATTTATTTACACCTATTTACAGAAAATCTTATATCTAGATCCTTCTTTCTATTTTTGACGATAGCGCAATTTGGGACGTGTTAGCGAATGAGCGAACGAGTGAGCTAGTGATCGAAAGAGAGAGAGAGAGAAAGAGAGAGAGAGAGCGATAACGCGGATACATCTGAATCTACTCATGCTATTACATAACCATTACTTACAAATCTTTACGCTTCTAATTTAAGCGGCTTCCGTTTCCTTTTTCTTTCACTTCTCTCGTACCTCCATTTTCCCATTTTCATCCTTCCCGTACATGCTTCCATGTTTCCTCTTCCCATTCACAGATTCTGCACTTCCTGTTCTCTTGCTATTCTGGTCCATTTTTCTCTCCCCATCCCTTTTCTAAATACTTTGGTGCTCCTTCCTTTTTTATCATCTTATACCATTTATTATATTTTGATTCCTCAATCATCTCCCATCTTTCTATTAATTGTCTTTCCCTCTCCCTTTTTCAAATTCTTCATAGTTTACTCCAGTACCGCCTTCTATATCTCTAGCCTTAAAAAACTCCCTCCTTTCTTCTTCCCATCTCGTTAATTTCATCGCCCTCCCTCTCCTTTCTTCTACCTCCATCGAACACTTTCTCGCTAACTCCCCTCCCTTTACCTCCCTCAGCTTCGTCTCAAAAGTCCATGCCCTCTTTCCCGCTCTAGTACTTAATTTATCCCTATGCTCTTCTTCTCTCACGATATATCCCAGCGTCCTCCAGTCTACCCCTAGCGTTCACCTTATATACCTTTCTTGTACACCCTCAATCTCTTTCCTTTCTTTCCACCCCCATATCTCTGGTCCATAACCTAATACAGACCATATTAGCGTATCAATAAACCACATTCTCCTTCTCCAATTTTTTTAAAAGGTTTTTCCTGTTCCCCATATCTGTTTCATTACCCCTGCTGCTTTTTTTATCCTTTCTCTTATATGAGCTCTATGATCACCATTTGTTTGCAAGGTATATCCCAAATACTTCAACTCTTTCACGTCTTCTAATTTTATTCCCTTCCATCTCCCCGTTCATTCTTTCTTTCTCCCCCTTCTTTTTCTAAACCTCATTATCTTTGTCTTTTCTACATTTGAATTCCAACTTTTGCCCATCTAAGTATTTCTCTAATCCTCTAATTAAGCCCGCCATCCCTTCTTCATCCTCTGCCATCGACACTACATCGTCTGCGTATGCCAGTGTATATATCTTTTCTTCCCTAACCTAACTCCTCCCCACCCTTTTCTCTTAATTTCTTCTTCCAAGTCTGATATTAATATATTAAATAAAAGTGGGCTCAGAGAACATCATTGCCTTATTCCTCTCACCAACCAGAAACTATCTCCTACTTGCTCTTCTACCTTTACCTTGCTTTTTGTCTCTCTAAAAATTTCCGATGCTCTCTTTATTAATCCCTCACGTATCCCCTTTTTCACCATAACTTTTTCTATCTCGCCTCGGTCTAATGAGTCAAACGCCGCCTTGAAGTTCACGAACATTGCTATCATTGCCCCTTGCTCCCTTTTAATCCTCTTATTTACTAAACAGTTCAGAACCTATATATTGTCCATCAACCCCATCCCTTTTCTAACCCCTGTCTGATTCGGTGGCTCTATCTTTTTTTCCACAACTTCTTTTTTTAACCTCTCCGAATAAAACAGTCACATATACTTTATACAGTGTTGCCATAAGTGTCAATCCTCTATAATCTTTAACCTCCTCCCCTTTGCCTTTCTTCACTATTGGTGTCACTACTCCTTCTTTCCATAACTCTGGCCACCTCTCTCCTCTCCATACTTTATTGCACATTATCCATGCCCATTCCTTTAATTCTGTCCCCCCATATTTCCAGACTTCATTTGGAATCTCATCTATACCAGGTGCCTTTCCATCTTTCATCATCCCTAATACCTTGACTATTTCCTCCTTTGTAATGTCCTCCTCCTCCTCATCTCTTTCCCTACCACCTTTTCCTCCTTTCCTAACTTTCCTCTCTACCCCTCCTAGTAATTCAATGAAATATTTTTTCCATTCTATCATCTCAATATCCTGGTTTACTCTTTTCCTTCTTCTTCTCTCTCTCTCTCTCTATTTACCACCTTCCAAACCTCTTCTTCCGTCCTAGCCTTCTCCGCTTCTTCTTCAAACCTTTTATTTTCCTCCTCTTTTTTTTTGATCACACAACTCAGTATACTCATTTTTTCTCCTATATTATTCTCCACTACTTGTCCCTTTTCTCCATTTTCTTAATTCCCTTCTCACTTCCTTCTTCTTCTGTTGACATTCCTCTTCCCATTCACTTCTATTGCCTCCTTCACAAACTTCTTTTTTGTTTGTGCACTCTAATACTCTTTTTATTTCTATCATTATTTCCATTTCCTCGTTTACGTTTCCTTCCCCCATTTTGATATTCCTGCCTTTTTCTTTAAACTGTTCTTTACCTTCCACAGACCAATTCGCTCTTCCTGCTCTTTTTACTTTAGCTTCCTTTTTAGCCTTATTGTTATTACTCATTTCTCCCTCTACTGTCACTATTATGGGAAAGTGATCCGAATCTATAAATTCCCTACCTCTAGTTTCTTAACATTCTCTTACCTTGTCGTTCACTACCACATAATCAATTACCGTTCTCCTATTTCCTCCTGAACGTGTATATTCCCCTTCCTCATCCACCTCTATACGTCCGTTTGGGATAAACCATCCCATCTCCCCTAGGCTCTTTAACAACTTCTTTCCCTCCCCATTCAATATCTTGTCTTTGGATGTTCTTTCTCGCTCTCCATCCCATTCCTTTCCTCCTCTACCTCCTGTTCTCGCATTAAAATCTCCTCCTATTACAAGTATAATCTCGTGCTTATTTTCTTCCATTAAATCTCTCACCTCCTCTGATTTCTCCTGCATATCACCGTTCACATAGACCCCCACTATCTTCCACCTCTCTCCTCCCATATTTATCTCTTCTACTATTAATCCTTCTTTATGTTCTTTCAACTCTTTTTTATCCTTCTCTGTTATAAATTCGTTCCTTACACCCATCACCATTCCACCCATTGCTCTGCCTTTTTTATTCTTCCTCTTTGCATTTCGAACCTGCCAATTGCAACCTCTTGGTAATCTTCCCCTTACTCTTTCCCATCCCTTTTCATCTATCCATGTCTCCATCATTATTACTACATCCCATTGTGTCAAATTTCTCATAAACACCCTGAGCTTTCTTTCTAAGCCTGATATATTCTACTACTACTTCTTATTTCTTTATCTCCCGTTCCTTTCTCTCCTGGTTTCCTGATCCCTCATTTTTTACTAACTCTTCCCTGTACTCGTCTCAATTCCACCATACACTTTCTATCTGTATTCTCCCATACTTAACCCATGTTCTTCTTCCCTTTTTTCTTTCCACTTCCGCTATTTTCCTCAACTTATACTGCATCTTCCTTTCTACCCATGTCAAATCATCCTCTATTCTCTCCGAGTTTCCATATAACACCCTCTTCTTTGTCATCACTTCCCTCTTATTTTCCCATTTCTTTAATTTCACCAATACCATTCTCTCCCCTCTTCGCTCTTCCCTTCCAACACTTCGCAATTCCTGTATCTCTATCTTAGCATCAATCCTTTTTAATACTTCTTCAACTCCTTCCGTTAGCTCCTTCCCCTCTAATCTTAGACCCATTATCACTGTGTTTCTTCTTTCTTCTCTCTCTTTTCTATTCTTTGTTGTATTTTTCTCAGCCTTTCCTTCTCCGTATTCCCACTCTCCCCACCTCCATCCTCCCGGTTTGAGCTTTCTATTTATTTTATTTTACCTTCCAACTCATCTACCTTTTTATTAGGCTCTTCCTTCTTTTCTAGCCTTTGCTCCAATGTTTGCATCCTTTTCTCTAGCTTTTCCCTGACTTCTTCCCATTTCCTCATTTCATTCCTAAGTTCGACCATTTCCCGCCTAATTTCTTCACTTATTTCCTCTACCCTTTTCTCCTGCTTTTCTTCATACATCCCCATTACTTCTATCATCATTTCGCGCGTTTCTTTCAATCTTTCGTTTTCCATCGGATCTTTAGCCTCAGCTCTCTCCTTCTGTCCCCGTATTTTTCTCATTCTTCTCTACAAAACTATGTTTTTCCGGCGGCAATCTGAACATTTTTGGATTTTTCAAGCTTGACCCTATATCTTCCTTGTCTTCAGTGCTTCCCCTCTCCCCTCTCTTCCTTTTGATGAATGCCTCAATCGATCCCACGCTCTTCGCCCTTAATCTATCCTTTTCTACCGTTTTCCTATACTTTCCTCTTGCCCTTCTTTCTTTGTTCTCTCCTTTCGGTGTACTGAAAACTTCCTGATCTAAATCCCTGCTTTCCTTGCTGATACTCGCTCCACTAGCCATGAATCCAATTCAAACGATCCCGCCTTCTATCGCTCTCTGTCTCTATCTATCATCGCGGCAGCCTGCCTTGCCTTTCTCATTCTCTACCCTGCCCTGCTACAACCAACCTGGTCCTCCCACCCTGTCACAAACCTCAAACCCACCTAACCTCAACTTCCACACAAATCTGTCTTAATCCACAAAAATATCGTCACCCCCTTGTCAATCTTTCAATCTCTCAGGGCGCAGTCCCATGGAGGTAGATTAGTAGAATAGTGGAACAGTTTTGACCAATGAGGTGCCTGCACAAGCTCTAGCAGTCACCTCATTCGTCAAAACTGCTCCACTATTCTACTAATCTACCTCCATGGGACTGCGCCCTCATTCAATCTCTCACAAACGAACCCTTCTACATACATCCACAATCCACTCACCTCAAATTTCACCACAATTATCAGAAAAACACAGCATCGAAAATTCACCGCTACCACACACATTCACGCGGGAAACGGAAGTTTAAATGTCTGTATTCACTACTAATTAAACGTGTTCGAAGTATTTAAAAATATATATATACAAGACAGTTTTTCAGGAGTATAATTGAAAAAAAATGAAATGTTACAAATTTTGTATTCACAAAAAAATGTTTTTAACTTCATTTTTACAAAACCTGATGACTTTATTCAATTAGATTTTTCCCCTCTTTTCAGAAACTAATAATCTACAAGACAGTTTTTTAGTTTTTTATTTATTCAAAAAATCGCTTTTTTCAACGTCCAAAGTACTAAAAACGCGCGTCCAGATCTAATACTACATTCTATCTCCTGTAATTCCTTGAAACTGGTTGACTTTTCTAATCAATTTTTTCTGGATTTTGCTCAGCACTAAAATATCCCTGTGGTAAACTTTTTTTTTAATTCAAAATTAGATTTTAGAGAACGTTTTTTGTCTCTCCTGAAAAATCGGGGAAATGTGGGTTAATCCCTTATGCCGTGCCACCCTTCAAATTAGGTTACCTGGTAGTTTCAAGGTTCTGTTTAGTCTTTTGAAAATAAAATAATTGGCTGCAAAATGTTTTTTACACAAAGTCTTATTCTTTGTTTTGTCCAACGAGATTTCAAGGAGACAAGGATTTCCACATGCTGAAATCTATTCTAAGGAACGTTCTTTGTCCCTGGAAGGATAAGGAAAATTGAAAAAGGGCCCTTCAGTAGATTGACAGGCGGGAACTGAAAATTTTTTCCCTATATTTATCTCAAACATAATTTTTCCATTTTTAAGATAAACGAAAATAGACCGTGAAAATTATTTCAGCTTAACAAAGAAATTAAAATATAAAGGTATAATTTATATGATGATGAGTAAGTCTCGACCTTTTGTATATTAAATCCTTGATCAGTCTTCGATTAGAAAGGTCATTTAAATTAAAGACAAAATTATTAATAAACGTTTCGGTCCTGATATTAGACCCTCTTCGATACATTTATTATAGTCAAATTCTTCTATTTACAAACTTAATGTATTTGATTATTCAAAACTGTCATTTAACTAAACTTTCTTTACTTGATTATATTCTTTACCTTAGTGTATGTTAAACGATTTTTTTTTTAAGAATTTGACTATAATAAATGTATTGAAGAGAGTCCAAAATCAGGACCGAAACGTTTATTAATAATTTTGTCTTTAATTTAAATGACCTTCCTAATCGAAGACTGATCAAGGATTGAGTATAATTTATAAACTATCGTTCACCTTCTTTTTTTACAAAGCACAGGTTATGCATACACCAACAAACTTTTTTCCCACAATACAAATTCTAAAATCAAAGGAATTGAAAAACAGAAATGTTTTCCTTCTTACGAGAAGAGTTTAAATTTAAGTCGTAATAATTTTTAAATTATTATTACCTTTTCTTCTGCAGAAGAGAGGTTAGGAATACGTTAACACTACGTTTTCTTTCAATAATGTGAAGCTAATTCTAATTTTATACTTACTTTTTATGAAAATATTCTTTCGGTCACTTTCATTGTTAAAATAAACTGCAATTTTATTAAATCTTCGTGCTTTGTTATACGTAGAGTGAGCGAAATTTTATCTTGTGCTCGTGTGGTTAACTAGCTCATCAGTGACAGCGCGAGTATTTGTGTTAGTGGCGCATGTGGCGCCGCCGCCGTTCCAAAACGGAAGCTGGTAGATAAAACTTTGACTTAGCTGTTTGCATTGCACCTTGGGGTGCCTGGTCACAACACTCGTGGAATTTCGATCCCTTTTTTATTTTTATTTCGATAATATAAAGATTTTAGCTAGAGAAAACAACACTTATAAAAGAATTCTAGAATAAATTTTCTTAAATAAGTACCAGAATTATTCCATAAATTTAAAAACAGAAATACCTAATATAAATCAATATTACCACAATATAATAAATTGAATTTTCAAATTCCTAATGCCTTGGCGTGCTACTCTCATTGTAGTTGAATGCACCCTCTGTATGAGAAACTTCATACTATAATTTCCAACATAACTTACGACTTGTTTCCTATCAATATTATTCCGTCGTTGGACTACTGTGTTTTGCAATTCAATTTTAAAAAATGTAACCTTTCTAATCATTGAATACCTCTTTTGTTTTTTGAGGTCCCTACTTTAAAAAAATGTCAGGAATCGTCTGAAAAAAAGTCAGGGCTTCGGACCATTTCTGACCACTTTTGTCACGTTTCTCAAGAGAAATCGTCAGGAAAAGTCAAAATACATGAGAAAATGTTCAAAAATCGTCAGAGCATGGGTTCGCTGGATAATCGTTTTATTAGGATCCATTAATAGAATGTCATAAAAACTAATCCTTTTTATATTTCCTTGGTTACTTATATTATTTATTTATATTCATTTATGCACATTGTTTTTTACTTATAGTTAATTATTGATATTCATATACTAAATGACTCTGAAGGTGAATCTGAATATTTTGTCCGTTTTGACTTATATCTTCCTCTTTACATGATCATTTTATGTGATTAAAGTACGAGTTGTGTATGCGATAAAGGGCTTTTGGGAATGCTGATTACGAATTTCATATTAGTTTTTCAAAATTTCAAGATGGCGAATTCAAGATGGCTTCGGAAAAGTGTAAAAATCATTTTATGTCATAAAAGTACGAGTTGGGTATGCAATAAAGAGTTTTTAGGGTCGCTAGTTACGAATTTCCTATTAGTTTTTTTTAATTTTCGAGACAGCTAATCCAAGATGGTCGCTGAAAAGTGTACAAATCATTTTATGTCATATAAGTACGAGTTGGGTATGCAATGAAGGATTTTTGGGGTCGCTGATTACGAATTTCCTATTAGTTAAGAATAGCCACGAACGAATCAAGGGTTTAACGAACCGCCCAACACTTCCCACAATTCCAAAAGGAACTGGCCTTAGCCATAGTCCTGTAGCCAGCCGGCTCAGGGCCAGGAACCTAGAGACCTCCGCAACCCCTACCCTGACCGGGGTATCCCAAAGTGACACTGGGATAGAGGGATCTAAAACAGAGAGTACAACGTCGGAATGCAAGCCATTTTGAGGCCATCTTGGAATCGCCATCTTGGAATCTTGAAAAACTAAAAGTAGATTCGTGATTAGTGACCTCAAAAATACTTGAAAAGTGATTCGCAAAAATTCAAATTCTGTTTTTATAAGAATCAGATTAAAAATAATAGATTAAATTGAGCAGTTCTTTCATTGTGGCAGCCTATGTTAGTCCGCCATATTAAACCCCCAAATATTCTATACAGCTTTAAAAAATAGAACCTTCACTGAAAACTTTAAGCCCTATAGGGCCCCTTTATCTCCAAAATTGAAGTCTGAGGGTGGAATGGCTGATTTGGCAGAGAATGCCCCACATATATGTACACACACACACACACACACACGCACATATATATATATATATATATATATATATATATATTGATCTACATCTATATATATATATTTGGCTTCATTTTGGCATGTCAAGACGGTGTCATTTCCACTCTAGCATACCGTCGCCACATTTTGAGCCAAGACATTCCCGATTATAGTTGCAGAGCATGTCATGCACACCCCGAGCATCTAGGACACATACTATCTAGTTGTCCAACTCATGCGGGAACGACCTACATCCAAAGGCACAATGCGGCACTAAGAGTGCTTTATTACCATCTCTGTCACTCTTATGGCATTAGCCCAAATACCTCTCCGCTAAACGCTCCTAGAGAAATAGAGTCAATTGTCGAAAATGAGAAGTGCCGCATATACTGGAACTTCATATTCTCGACAATTGTTTCTGTTGCGCACTCGAGGCCTGACATAGTTCTCCTTGACTTCGAGAAACGAACCATGTTCGTTATCGAATTTTCGGCACCAGCTGACAAAAACGTCACAGCCAAGGAGAAAGAAAAGAAAGAGAGGTATAAAGACCTTATAAGGGAGTTGCGACGGTTATACCCGGAATATTCTGTTAAGCTAATCGTCTTGATCATCGGCGCTCTTGGAAGTGCCAAGGTTTCACTGGTTAATAGCCTGAAAAGCATCCCTGCGTGTCAAAAAAATGCTGAGACACTTGCGGGGAAAATGCAGAAGGCGGTCGTCCTTGGGTCGCTCCGTGTCCTCAGGGTGCACGAGACTTTTGCCGGACCATCGTATTGAGTTCGTCGCAGACTGTAACCACCTATCTCACGGTCGTGAGACGTGGTTACAGCTGAAATTTTACCGCGATTTCGCTGGGAGCGGGTGCAATTTTTCAGATTAGCACCCGCTCCCGGCGAAATCCTGCGGTTGTCCTTATGACAAACTTTTAACTATATATATATATATATATAAGCGAACCATTCGGTTCGATTTCGATTCCTTTCGAAGAGAACTGAAGGGTCTATGGCAAAGCCACCGAACGCGTCCTCGGGTTGCGGATAGAGGGTCCCTGTACCAAGGGTTTTTGCTGAATATGGTTACAATAATTAATAAGCAGTCGTGAGGTGTCTTAAACGGGATTTTGGGATACCGGGCGACCTCTCAGAGTATGCAGCCTTATCCTTGCACGCGCGGCTCTACAAGGATGGACGAACCCTTTCCCTAGCTGCTCGTGGGAACAACAATGACACCACCAAAACACCAAAAAGTTTTAGATGCGGTGCAAAACGATCGAACGCGCAGAGCACCCGACAATGGGTCGGCAAACAATGACGATCAACCTAGAGTTCGGGGTGCTGAAAATAATTTAGAAGAAAACACGACGACGAACCGGCGAAACGTCCACATTGAGTGGACGGCTCAACTCAAGGATGACTTGCTAGACTGCTACGATGCCAGCATTATCCCTGTTCACAAAGGCTTTATGGCGCGTATGCACACTCTGTGGTGCCAGAAACACCCAGAGCTTTAGCACGTTTCGCATCAGTCATTGCGAAATGAAGCCGACTACCTCCGGAAAAATGGATATGTACGCGGAGCGCGTCCAGAACGGCTGCTTGATCAAGCTGTAGATGAAGATGAGGAAGCAATATTAAGACCATCCACGGAAAATAGGCACCTTCTGAGATATGATCGCGATTTCAGGACAAGGAGGAACATTAACATGCAAGTTCCTTCTAAACTCCAAGATCTGGCTGAAATGGATGCTTCCCTTCGTGGAGATATCTCGCAAGAGTCCGACCTCTGGACCATCAATTGCTCAGTTTATGGTGCTGCGAGAGCTTTGGCTGATTCAAATCGAAGGCTAAAACCGACGATGGATCAAAAGACCAAAAGACACTTGCATCAACTGAACAAGAAGATTGGATGGGCAAGACAGAATGCGTCCCGTGTTCAATGTGTGATTGACTACATAACATCTGGTTAGACCGTTCACGGAAAGGGTTCGAAAGTTCGCCCAAGAACTAAGGATTTTGAATCACATATCGAACAAGTCAAATCTGCTGACAATCAAGCAGCATATTGTTGAGATGGATCAGGGAGAATCATAATTTTCTCGCTAGCCCATCGCGCCTCTTCAGCGATCTCCCTGTTTCTGTAAAAAATCCACCCAAGCCCAGGGAGGTAGAGACTTTTTGGAGAGATGTATGCAAGATCCCGAAAACACTAAAGTTGCAAGA
The DNA here is from genome assembly GCA_932195095.1 of Andricus curvator. Classification (NCBI taxonomy): domain Eukaryota; kingdom Metazoa; phylum Arthropoda; class Insecta; order Hymenoptera; family Cynipidae; genus Andricus; species Andricus curvator. Next base: position 118,001 of record CAKNYM010048825.1, read on the forward strand.
AGATACTGACAATATCATCCGCTTCAAGGAGTTTTGCGACAACCTCATAAAATCTGAAGAGGAATGCCCATCAATCACTGCCGAAGAGGTAAAAAAAGCACATAGGGGCACGAAGAACTTTTCCGCTGCTGTACCAGATTGTATCAAGAACTTCTGGTGGAAGAAGTTTACTTTTACACACCAACATTTGGCCCGCATATTCACCTCATATTTAAAGTCCGAGACGCCCATTCCGCAGTGGCTGGTGTTAGGAGGCACTATACAATTCGGTTATGAAGACACTGGAGATTCAGAAGTCCGCGTCCCCCTTGACGGCGTGAAATGTATAATCACGGAACTGACGAATTGATATGCAAGCTTTTCTGCATATGCGTGATCTTACGCGTGATGATATCAAGGGCCTTAAGCTCGTTCTTCGTCCATTGAACCACCCCAAACGAGTAAAGTAGAACCGGGACGGCAAACATGTTAGTCGCAGATACCTTGTTCAACGCCGACAGATTGAAAAACCAAATCTGTCGAAGAAGATGCTTGTATCTGCTTCGGAGAGACTCCTTCACTGATGTTACGTTCTGAATGCGGCTTTGAGGCACGCCCAGGTATATATAGGTCTCTCCAGTATTGAGATGCTTAATAACACATATTCCACAAGCTCAGGGTCCCTGGGAACGCCAGTAATCTTTCCTTTCTTCAGATTAATTTTGACACACTTATCCAAACCAAAGTCCATCCCAATCTCTCCTGTGTACTTCTTGACAATATTTATAGCAGTTTGAAGTTTGTTTTGACCAGAGGCATAGATCTTCAGGTCATCCATAATAAATACATGAGTGACCTTATGCTCGCGCTGATTAATGTCACCACAGAGGTAGCCAGAAGAATTTCGTAGTGCGAGAGATAGAGGCAGAAGTGTGATGAAAAAAAGCAAAGGGCTCATGGTATCACCCTGAAAGACGCCCCTCTGGAAGGTGACGTTGTTGGATGTCACACGATAATTTCTAGATGAGATAGTAAATCTAGTTTTCCAAAGAGGCATCAATCTCTCTATGCATATCAATATGTGTGGATGCACCTTCAAGCTTTCCAACAGACAGATGATAAGTCTATGAGAGGTTGAATCGAAAGCTTTCCGGTAGCAATTCAGGCCATTGACAGGACGCGCTGATGGGCTGCAGCGTCTTTACAGACAAACCTGTCAATTAGCAGGTTCTCTCGACAGCCTGCTACACCTTCTTTCGAGCCACGTTGTTCGTACATCTCTCGCCACAGGCTCAATTTGTCGAACAATCCTGTTGTTTAGGACAGCTGTGAAGATCTCATACAGTGTGTCCAAACAAGTTACTGACCTGTAATTCTCTAGGTTGGACAAGTTGCCTTCTTTCGGCAGTAGTATAGTGCATCCTAACACCAGCTACTGTGGAATGGGCGTCTCTGACTTTAAATATGAGGTGAATATGCGGGCCAAATGTTGGTGTGTAAAAGTAAACTTCTTCCACCAGAAGTTGTTGATACAATCTGGTCCACCAGCGGAAAAGTTCTTCGTGCCTCTAAGTGCTTTTTTCACTTCTTCGGCAGTGATTGATGGACATTCCTCTTCAGATTTTATAAGGTTGTCGCAAAACTCCTTGAAGCGGATGATATTGTCAGTATCTTCTTTCAACTTCAGTGTTTTCGGGATCTTGTATACCTCTCTCCAAAAATTCTGTACCTCCTTGGGCTTGGGTGGGGTTTTTTTACAGAAACAGGGAGAACAGGCGCGATGGGTCACCGAGAAACTGTTGACTCTCCCTGATCCATCTCTCCCTCTTCTATATTCTCCTCTTTGCGTCAGATAACAGCTGTATTTTGTCAACAATATGCTGCTTGATTGTCAGCAGCTTTAACTTGTTCAGTGTGTGATTCAAGATCCTTAGTTCTTGGGCGAACTTTCGAACCCTTTCCGTGAACGGTCTACCAGACGTTATGTAGTCAATCACACATTGAACACGGGATGCATTCTGTCTTGTCCATCCAATCTTCTTGTTCAGTTGATGCAAGCGTCTTTTGGTCTTTTGATCCATCGTCGGTTTTAGCCTGCGATGTGAATCAGCCAAAGCTCTCGCAGCACCATAAACTGAGAAATTAATGGTCCAGAGGTCGGACTCTTGCGAGATATCTCCACGAAGGGAGGCATCCGTTTCAGCCAGATCTGGGAGCTTAGGAGGAACTTGCATGTTAATGTTCCTGTTTGTGCCGAAATTGCGATCATCTCTCAGACGATGCCTGCTTTCCGAGGTTGGTCTTAATGTCGCTTCCTAATCTTCGTCTGCAGCTTGATCAAGCAGCCGTTGGGGACGCTCTCCGCGTACATATCCATTTTTCCGTAGGTAGTCGGCTTGATTTCGCAATGACTGATGGTCCGTCGACGTGTTTCCATCTAAATTATTTTCAGCACCCCGAACTCTAGGATGATCGGCATTGTTTGCCGACCCATTGTCGGGTGCTCTTCGCGTTCGATCGTTTTGAACCGCTTCTACAACTTTTTGGTGTTTTGGTGGTGTCATTGTTGTTCCCACGAGCAGGAAGGGGAAGGGTTCGTCCAACCTCGTAGAGCCCCGCGTGCAAGGATAAGGCTGCATACTCTGAGAGGTCGACCGGTATCCCAGAGTCACCGTTCAAGACACCTCACCCAGGTGCCATTCAGCTTTTGGCACGGTTGTTACGCCTCCGCTTAAGGGTTATTCCTTCGGGACCATACCTGGACAATTGTCCGCGACTGCTTATTAATTATTGTAACCATATTCAGTAGGGTGGGTCGCAAAAACAAAAAATTGGAATTTCAATTTGGGACCAACGGGAAAAGGAGTATTTTGATATCACAATTCCCTGAAAAAAAACTTTTTCAAATCGAATAATGTTAAGGCCTGCCCCACGCGAGAAATGTACAAAAAAATAGGTTTTGCTCATTTTTCTCTGAAATTATTGATCTTATTGAAAAATGTCATGAAAAAAGTTTTTAAATCTCGGCGAAATACATCTTTTTTATCTCACTTATTTTTACGTACGATCCGTCGTTTTCAAGAAAAATCGAAATAACGATTTAAACTAGTGGAAAATGCAATATTAAGTAAATTCTGCAACCTCAAACAGCTACATTTTTATTTACTGTCAGTTTATATGCGGAGATGCAACTATCTGCTTGTTCCAATGATATAAAGAACAACCCAGGACTCACGACGAGGACATGGTTGCATATAGAGTCCTACCGCAGCCCGTTCCAACCACCCACATTTCAGGGCTTAATGCTATATGCTACTCCTTACCTCAGTTTCTTTTTGGAAATTTTATAATATCATTGGAACAAGCAGCGAGTTGCATCTCCGCATATAAACTGACAGTAAATAAAAATTTACCTGTTAGAGGTTGCAGAATTTACTTTACTATTGCATTTTCCACTTTTTTAAATCGTTATTTCGATTTTTCTTAAAAACAACTGATCGTACGCAAAAAATAAGTAAAATAAAAAAGATGTATTTTTGGTACATTTGTCGCGTGGGGCAGGCCTTAACATTATTCAATTATAAAAAGTTTTTTTTTCAGGAAATTGTGATATGAAAATACACCTTTTTCCCCTTTGGCCCCAAATTGAAATTCCAATTTTTTGTGTTTTCGACCCACCCTAATATTCAGCAGAAACCCTTGATACAGGGACCCTCTATCCGCAACCCGAGGACGCGTTCGGTGGCTTTGTCATAGGCCCTTCAGTTCTATTCCAAAGGAATCGAAACCGAACCGAATGGTTCGGTTATATATATGGTTGTACATATATATATATATAACATTTTTTAATTCTATGCGCGCGCGTGTGTGTGTGCAAATGTACGTACGTATTGTGACGTGGTATTCTTTACCACGTCCAAATTAAATGAATATTCACGCCCAATCAATTCAGACTCAATTTTAAATTGATAAATAAACTATACCTGGTCGAGCACAGATTCCATTCTTGAACTGTCATAGGACAGGAGTCTCGAGAGGGATGGCCTGTTGCCATAAACCAACCCCTCGAGGCCTAGGGCTTGTCACTCCGCTGCTCCGAACCGTCACCAGACTGGGGGAACGATTTTTAATTTTAAAATGCATCCACTAATGCCGTCGAACTTTTGTTTTATGTTTTGCTTACTAGGTACTCTCAGGGCCGGCTTTGCCGGCTGTCACACCACACGACACGACTACACCACGGCTATGCAGTCGTGCCTGAACTCCACATCACACACACACACATTTCGACCCTCACGACTCGGCAGTGGTGAACCAATATCACACACTAGGGCCCTATTTCACCACAATTCAAAGGACGGAGGACACACAATTAACACGTGGTAAATGGGGAGACTTACCGCCGGCTGCTATGTTCCGAACTGTCACAACACTAGCAGCCGGTAAATTTTGAGCGCGCACTATGTACAGTAGGTGCGCCGGACTAGTGTTTGCGTCGTTCCCGCGGCGCAGGTCAGTGAAGTGACTCGCCATAGACTATAGACTAGGCGAACGAGCGCAATAGGTAAAATGGCGAGTCACCGCAGGACACTCTAATATGAATGCGCCTTTACGCATCTTGCTAATGGTAGTTGCGGGTCTGTGTACGCGACCCTTGGTCTACGCGCCAAAAACTGTAGTCCGCGTCGTTAGCGTTCACTCTGTGTTCGACCATTGACAGTATTACCTCTTACGTTGTTCAGCTCCGAGAATCAATTGTGGAAAATTTACCGAGCTTGTTGCTTGGGCGTGACGCCTTTTAAGTCTGTTTTTGAAGTCGCTGATGCGAATCGCTATTGAATATTGAAACTCTGAAGGACGAGAGAGATTATTGTCTGAGCGTGAGGCCTAATCATTGCACAAAAATATAAAAATAATTGGGCGTGAGGTCTAAGTTAACAGAAGATCTAGAAATAAAAAGGTATGTCTCTCAGTTTCGTCTTTAAGTGCTATAATTAGTGTGTGGCCGTGAATTCAGTGTGGTGGGGACAAGGTATTTAATCACATGAACGATATCGAATAATGATCAAATAATTAATGTCGTATCAAGTGTTGGGGGTAGAACATAACCATGGTTCGGTTCAGTTTTCCAACATGGCGCGGATTCATGACATCTAAGGTCAATCAAAGTCACCGCCATTTTGGAAGACCCCGGAGTTAAGATGATATGCTAAATTGTCTCGGTCGGAAGGATCAAATAAGTGTGAGCACGCAATGCGTCTAGTGACGGGGTTGAGCATCTGATACGTTCGATCGTCCAACCTGGTGGCGACCTTACATGACCTCTCGTGTCATACATGGACCACCAGGTTGGAAGGTCGTTGACTCTTGGGTCACATCATGTATTTTAATATCGATCATCCGTGAAATTCAGTTCAACTAAATCAGTTTGATGTCGATCATCCAAAATGGCGGTGACCTTTCACGACCTTTCATGTCACTCATGGACCGCCATAATGGAGGGTCGTTGACTATCAATTCGTAAATCATATAGACTAAGTCGATGGGTAGTATTTCCCCTTAGAATAAATATTAAGTGTATTTGTTTTCTACTTATTATTTTTACGGGATCTATTTTTGATGTGAGGCATCTATGGGCGTGAAATAAACGATTATTTTGTGACCCGTAAATCCTAGTAATATCTTGTGTTCACCTGACTTACTATCCTTGCTCAGGTATTTCCTAACCCCGCCCCTCTCTGTGTTGAGCTAGCGGGAAGGGTGTGAAATTTAAGTATAAATATTAAATTGATAAAATGATTCTCTTTCGGACCATTTTGGTCGTTTTCGGGTTTTGAAAAGATAAACGATCTGGCGCCCTTCAGGCAATAGAATATAATTTATTTTACAACGTCACGTGTTGGAATAAGGAAGTAATGTCAGTAAGCCACTAATTTAAACATTTATTGAAGTGGCCAAATAAACTAGTCACGTCATTATTCAATTAACCTTTAAATATAAATTAAATTAAAAACAAGGTTATAATATGTATGTACATATATATTTGGGGCATTCTCTGTCAAACAAGCCATTCCCCTCTCACACTTCAATTTTAGAGATAAATAGGCCCTATAGGGCTTAAAGTTTTCAGTGAAGCTTCTAGTTTTTAAAGCCGTATGGCATATTTGGGTTTTCAATATGGCGGACTAACAATGGCTGCCACAATGAAAAAACTGCTCAATTTAATCTATTATTTTAAATCTGATTCTTATAAAAACATAATTTGAATTTTTGCGATTCACTTTTCAAGTATTTTTGAGGTCGCTGATCACGAATCTACTATGAGATTTTCAAAATTCTAAGATGGCGATTCCAAGATGGACGCTGAAAAGTGAAAAAATCATTTTATTTCAATAAAGTACGAGTTGGGTATGCAATAAACGGGTTTTGGGATCGCTGATCACGAATCTACTCTTAGTTTTTTAACAT
>CAKNYM010048825.1:124457-138355 GCA_932195095.1 Andricus curvator
GGGTTTTGGGATCGCTGATCACGAATCTACTCTTAGTTTTTTAACATTTCAAGATGGCGATTCCAAGATGGCCGCTGAAACGTGTAAAAATCATTTTATGTCATTAAAGTACGAGTTAGGCATGCAATAAAGGGTTTTTGGGATCGCTGATTCCGAATTTCCTATTAGTTTTTCAATTTTTGAAGATGGCGAATTCAAGATGGTCGCTGAAAGTGTAAAACTCATTTTATGTCATAAAAGTACGAGTTGGGTATGCAATAAAGGGCTTTTGGGGTCGCTAGTTACGAATTTCCTATTACTTGTTTAAAATTTCAAGATGACGAATTCAAGATGGCCGTCGAAAGTGTACAAATCATTTTATGTCACAAAAGTACGAGTTGGGTATGCAATAAACGCTTTTTTTGGTCGCTCATTACGAATTTCCTATTAGTTCTTCAGAACTTCACGATGGCAGATCCAAGTTGACCGTAATATAGTTACAATAATTGTATGTCATTAAGTCACTGCGAAAAGATTCATCACAATGGCTTGAGCTATGGTGCTAGAGGATAAGTTAGGGATAGCTACGGCGATGCAGTACTTGCTAAGATGGTCTTCATATGGTATCAAGGGAGACTTTATCGAAAGTATCCAGGGGCGTGTCTGTGATGATCATTGGTTCACGGTTACTCACACGCGTGATATTTTCTTCCGCGCATTTTGGGCACTTTCGAATAAATTCTATTACATCGTCCGTAAAGAAGTTTCTAGGTAACCCGTCGCAAAAATCTACATATCGTGGTATTCGAAATCGATCGGCCCCATCTTTCTTTGATGCTACTAAAAGATTTGCCAAACTAGTTCCTAATAGAGGGTCCCTGTAGATGTAAGATAGAGGATCCCTGTACCAAGGGTTTGTGCTGTATATGATTACAATAATTAATAAGAAATCGCGGACAATTGTCCAGGGGTGGTCCCGAAGGAATTACCCCCCAAGCGGAGGCATAACAACCGTGCCGAAAGCTGAATGGCACCTGGGTGAGGTGTCTCGAACGGTGACTTTGGGATACCGGGCGACCTCTCAGAGTATGCAGCCTTATCCTTGCATGCGGGGCTCTACAAGGATGGACGAATCCTTTCCCTAGCTACTCGTGGGCACAACAATAATAACACCAAACATAGTTGCAGTAAGTGCGGTTCAAAACAATTAAACGCGCAGGGCTCCCGAAAATGGGTCGGACAACAATGCAGACTACCGTAGAGTTGGTGGAGCCAATCAAGACGTATTCAATGCGATGGACCGGCGGAATCTCAATACTTTTGGGTGGACGGATCAACTCAATGACGACCTGCTAGAGTGCCACTATACCAGTATGGCCCCTGAACGTGAAGGTTACGTGGCACGACTGCAGGCTCTGTGGTGCGAGAAACACCCAGAGCTCTCACACTTTTCGCGTCAACGTCTGCGAAATCATGCCGAACAACTTCGAAAAAGGGGCTATGTAAGCGGATCGCCTACTCTACCGCAGTCAGGACAAGCCGGAAGCAAACAAAGAGAAGCGACACTGAGACCAACCGCGGGCAGACATCCAATATAGGAAGAGCGATGCTTCAGGACACGTAGAAACATCAACATCCAGGTTTCTTTAAAGCCCAAAGATCTGGCTGAACTGGATGACGAGCTTCGGGGAGATTTTTCTGAAGAATCCGACCTCTGGACTATCAATTGGGGTGTGTATAATGCAGCGAGAGCTTTGGCGAATGCAAACCGTAAAACAAAATCAACAGCTGATCGTAACACCAGAAGACGAATGCATCAACTAACTACAAAGACAGGCTGGCTATGATTGACTACATGCGGAACGAAATGCGGATCCGTTATCACACACTTAACAAGTCGAAGCTGCTGACCATCAGGCAGCATATTGTTGATAGAATACGGGTATTATCTGACGCTAGGAGAAGTCTAGAGCGGAGGGAAAGGTGGGTTAGAGAAAACCAACAGTTTTTCTGACCCATCTCAGCTCTTCCAAGATCCTCAAGTTACTTTCGACCATCCGCCCAAACCAGAGGAGGTCGAAGCACTTTGGAGAGAAGTCTACGAAGTCCAGCATCCACTTAAAGAAGGCTCAATGAACATAAAAAGCCTCAAGGAACTGTGCAATGCCCTCATACGAATGCCCACCTGTCACTACCCAGGAGGTGAAAGAAGTATTAAGAGCCATGAAGAACTATTCCGCTCCGGGACCACATAGTATCAAGGCCTTCTGATGGAAGAAGTTTCCTTCAACCCACCAGTATCTGGCCCGCATCTTCACCTGACATCTAAAGTCGGAAGAGCCTTTTCCGGAGTGTTTGGTGGAAGAGCGCACAGTACTCCCTTCCAAAGATGGGCAACTTAGCTGACCCGAAGAATAACAGGTCAACCACTTGCCTGAACGCACTGTATAAGATCTTCACAGCTATCCTAAATGATAGTATTGTTCGGAGAATGGGACCTGTGTGGCGAGAAATGTATGAACGCGGCTCAAAGAAAGGCGTAGCGGGATGTCGGGAGAACCTGCTCAGCGATAGATGTGTCTGCAAAGACGCAGCATTCTACCAGCGCTTCCTATCGATGGCCTGGATTGATTATCGGAACGATTTCAATTCAACCTCCCATAGACTTATCATCTGCTGTTGGAAAGCTTAAAGGTTCATCCAGACATCGTGAGGTGCATAGAGAGATTGATGCCGCTTACGATAACGGGATTTACTATCTCATCTGGAAAACATCGTCTGACAACTAACACCGTCAACTTTCAGAGACGTATCTTTCAGGGCCATTCCGAAGGGTACTTCTGCGGCAAACCTGGAAATCGAAACCATAAGGTCACTCATGTAATTTACATAAACGATCTCAAGATCTATGCTAAAAATAAAGAGCAACTACACCTAGATCTAGGAATTGTCAAAGAATACACTCAGGAGATTGGAACGGAATTTGGGTTAGAAAAATGCGCAAAGGTTTATTTGAAGCGAGGAAAACTTAATAGCATCCCTGAAGACCCCGATCTCGTCGACAGAAGCGGTACACGACACCTTAGCGCTGGAGAGACATATACATTCCTGGGCGTGCCACAGAGCCGCATTCAGAACGTGACATCTATAAAGGACACTCTCCCAAGCAGATACAAACGTCTCATCCGGCAGATTTGGTCTTCCGAACTGTCGGCGAGCAACAAAGTATCTGCAACGAACATGCTTGCCGTCCCGGTAGTACTCTATTCATTTGGAGTGGTTCCATGGACGAAGGACGAGCTCAGATCCCTTGATATCGGGACGCGAAAGGTTTTGCTCATGAACAAGAGCATGCACCTTAGGTCTTCTGTTCCGCGACTCAACATCTCACGCCGTCAAGGTGGTCGCGGAATACTGAATCTTGAATGTCTTCACAACAGGGTTATTCTGGGTACAGCACATATAGTCGCAAATGGAAAGGCAAAGGAGCGTTTCTGTACAAAGCAGCGGAGGAAGCTGCTGAAACACTCGTACTTGACTTCAATATCAGGGGTGATCAAAATGCATCAAATCTTATCCATCTCGAGTACTTACTCCTGAAGGACCAGATTAAGAAAGCACTGGAGAAAAACTTCCGCCAACAGCTCCTCGACAAGAGAATGCACGGCATCTTCCACAGAAATGTGGAAGATCCGTCGATGTCGTATGAGCTAACGTTTGCTTTCCTTAAATCACCCGGATTGGAGTCGGACACGGAGGGTTTCATTTTGGCATGTCAAGACGGTGTAATTTCCACTCTAGCATACCGTCGCCACATTTTAAGCCAAGACATTGCCGATGATAGCTGCAGAGCGTGTCATGCACACCCCGAGCATCTGGGACACATGCTATCTAGTTAATGCGGCACTAAGAGTGCTTTATTACCATCTCTGTCACTCCTACTGCATTAGCCCTAATACCGCTCCGCTAAACGCTCCTAGGGATTTAGAGTCAATTGTCGAAAATGAAAAGTGCCGCATATACTGGAGCTTCATATTCTCGACGATTGTTTCTGTAGCGCACTCAAGGCCTGACATACTTCTCCTTGACTTCCAGAAGTGAACCATGTTCGTTTTCGAATTTTCGGCCCAAGCTGACAAAAATATTATAGCAAAGGAGAATAAAAAGAAAGAGAGGTATAAAGATCTTGTAAGGGAGTTGCGACGGTTATACCCAAAATATTTTGTTAAGCTAATCGTCCTGATCATCGGCGCTCTTGGAGGTGCCAAGCTTTCACTGGTTAATAGTCTGAAAAGCTTGCCTGCACCGCGGGATTTCACCGGGAGCAGGTGCCATTCTACAAAATTGCACCCGCTCGCGGCGAAATCGCGGTAAAATTTCACCCGTAACCATATCTCACGACCGTGAGATAGGTGGTTACAGACTGCGACGGATTCAATACGATGATCCGGCAAAAGTCTCGTGCACCCTGAGGACATGGAGCGACCCAAGGACGACGGCCTTCTGCATTTTCCCCGCAAGTGTCTCAGCATTTTGTTGAAAGGCAGGGATGCTTTTCAGGCTATTAACCAGTGAAACCTTGGCACCTCCAAGAGCGCCGATGATCAAGACGATTAGCTTAACAGAATATTCCGGGTATAACCGTCGCAACTCCCTTATAAGGTCTTTATACCTCTCTTTCTTTTTTTTCTCCTTGGCTGTGACGTTTTTGTCAGCTAGTGCCGAAAATGCGATAACGAACATGGTTCGTTTCTCGAAGTCAAGGAGAACTATGTCAGGCCTCGAGTGCGCAACAGACACAATTGTCGAGAATATGAAGTTCCAGTATATGCGGCACTTCAGATTTCCGACAATTGACTCTATTTCCCTAGGAGCGTTTGACGGAGCGATATTAGGGCTAATACCGTAAGAGTGACAGAGATGGTAATAAAGCACTCTTTGTGCCGCATTGTGCTTTTGGATGTACGTCGTTCCCGCATGAGTTGGACAACTAGATAATATGTGGCGAGGGTATGATAAAGTAGAAATGACACTGTCTTGACACGCCCAAATGAAAACCTTCGTGCCCGACTTCAATCCGGGTGATTTGAGGAAAGCAAACGTTAGCTCATACGACATCGACTGACCTTTCACATTTCTGTGGAAGATGCCATGCATCGTCTTGTCAAAAAGCTGTTCACAGAAGTTTTTCTCCTGTGATTTCTTGATTAGGGCCTTCAGGAGTGAGTACTCGAGATGGATAATGTTTGATGCATTTGGCTCACCCCTGATATTCAAGTCAAGGCCAAGTGTTTCAGCAGCCTCCTCCGCTGCTTTGTACAGAAACGTTCCTTTGACCACTTCTTCGTGTTCCCTTACCATTTTAAGAAGAGGGCCTAGTCCATTTGCGACTATATGTGCTGTAACCAGAATAATCCTGTTGTGAAGACATTCAAGATTAAGTATTCCGCGACCACCTTGACGGCGTGAGATGTAAAGTCGCGGAACAGACGACTTAAGGTGCATGCTTTTGTTCATGTGCATAACTTGTCGTGACCCGATATCGAGGGAGCTGAGCTCGTCCTTCGTCCATGGAACCACTCCAAATAAATAGAGTGCTATCGGGACAGCAAGCATGTTCGTTGCAGATACTTTGTTCCTCGCTGACGCAGTACGGAATACCAAATCTGTCGAATGAGACGTTTGTATTTACATCGGAGAGTATTCTTAACCGATGCTGCGTCCTGGATGCGACTTTGTGGCACGCCCAGATTTATAAAAATTTAAATAAAATTAATTTCTATTTTCTACCGCGAATATTTATCAATTTATTTACATTTAATTTCTTTATTTTACTTGATTATAATTTTTCTAAATTATTTAAATAGTTTATAAAAAACATTGAATTTTTGTAAAAAAAAAATTTTATGATTTTAAGAATTATTTTTATTTTAATTAAAGAAATAATTTTTGTATCTCCAGCGCCAATACGTCGCATATCGCTTGTATCGACGATATCAGGCTCTTCGGGGATGCCATTAAGTTTTCCTCGCTTCAAATTAAGCTTGGCACATTTTTTTAACACAAACTCCATTCCAATATCTTGAGGGTATGCTTTGACAATCTTCAGAGCTTGATTTAGTTGCTCTTTATTTTTAGCATGGATCTTGAGATCATCAATGTAAAATACATGAGTGACCTCATGCTTTCGATTTCCAGTTTTGCCGCAAAATAACCTTTGGGAATGGCGAGGTGCGAGAGATAGTGGCAATAATGTGAGGCAAAAAAGAAGAGGACTCATAGTATCGCCCTGAAAGACACCACTCTGGAAGGTGACATTGTTCGTTGTCACACGATAATTTCCAGATGAGATAGTAAATCTAGTTTTCCAAAGGGGCATCAATCTCTATGCATCTCACTATGTGTGGATGAACTTTCAAGCCTTCCAACAGACAGATGATATGTCTATGAGAGGTTGAATGGAAAGCTTTCCGGTAGTCAATCCCGGCCATTGACAGGACGCGCTGTTGGGCTGCTGTGTCTTTGCAGACACACCTGTAAATTAACAGGTTCTCTCGGCAGCCGGCTAAACCTTTTTTCGAGCCACGTTGTTCATACATCTCTCTCCACACAGGCTCTATTCTTCGAACAATCCTGTTGTTTAGGACAGCTGTGAAGATCTTATACAGTGTGTTCAAACAAGTTATTGTTCTAAAGTCGGAAGAGCCTATTCCGGAGTGGCTGGTGGAAGGACGCACAGTGCTGCTCCAGAAGAAGGGCAACTAGTCTGAGCCTAACAATTACAGGCCAACAACTTGTCCGAACACGCTGTATAAGATCTTTACAGCCATCCTAAATGATATCATTGTTCGGACAATAGGACCTGTGTGGCGAGAGATGTAAGAAACATCGCGACACAAAGAAAGGTGTAGCAGGATGTCGGGAGAACCTGCTCATCGACAGATGCGTCTGCAATGACGCAGCATCCTACTAGCGACACCTGTCGATGGCCTAGTTTGACTACCGGAAAACTTTCGATTCAACCTCCCATAGACTTATCATCTGTCTATTGGAAAGTTTAAGGGTTTATCCACACACAGAGAGGTGCATAGAGAGATTAATGCCCCTTTGGAAAGCCAGATGTACAATCTCATCTGAAAACATGACGTGATGACTAACAGCATCACCTTGCAGAGAAGCGTGTTTCAGGGCGACACCATGAGCCCTCTTCTGTCTTGCTTCACTGTTTTGTCACTATCTCTCGCAGTTCGCAATTCCTAAAGTTACTTCTGCGGCAAACCTGGCTATAAAAAGTATAAGTAACTCATGTATTTTACATGGATGATCTCCAGATCCATGCTAGAAATGCAGAGCAACTGAATCTAGCTAAGGATTGTCGAGTAGTACTTTCGGGAGATTGGAATAGAATTTGGGTCAGAAAAATTAACCAAAATTCATTGGAATCGAGGACGACTTGCTGGCATTTCCGAAGACCCTGAGAACGTCGACAGAAGCTCTATACGACACCTATATGCTGGAGAGACCCACCCAATACCTTGGCGTGCCAGAGAGGCGAATTCAGGATGTAACATATATAAAGGATGCTCCCCGATGCAGATACAAACGTCTTATCCGACAGATTTGGTCTCCCGAACTGGCGGCGAGGAACAAATTATCTGCAACGAACATGCCTGCCGTATCGGTACTACTCTATTCATTTGGAGTGGTTCCATGGACGAAGGACGAGCTCAGGTCCCTCGACATCTGGTCACGAAACGCTATGCACATAAATAAAAGCTTGCAACTTAAGTCATCCGTTCCGCACCTTTACATCTCACGCCGTCAATGTTGTCGCGGAATGCTGAATCTCGAGTGTCTTCACAACAGGATCATTCTGGGTACAAGGCATATAGTCGCAAATCGACGAAACCCTCTTCTTGAAATGGTCAGGAAACACGAGGAATTGGGCAAAGGAGCGTTTCTGTACAAAGCAGCGGAGAAAGCTGCTGCAATACTTGGCCTCGACTTCAATATCAGGGGTGCGAAGAATGTATCAAACATTATCCATCCCGACTACTCACTCCTGAAGGCCGGATGAAGAAAGCACAGGAGAAAAACTTCCACCAACAGCTCCTACTAAATGTGAAGGCTGAGTAGATGTCGCTTGAGCTAATGTTTGCTTTCCTTAAATCACCCGGATTGAAGTCGGATATCGAGGTATTATTTTGGCGCCCCAATACGGTTTCTACTTCGCCTCATTTCCTTACATTTCCACTCTCGCTTTTTAGCAGATATTATCTTTTTGTTTGAAGATCCATATACTTACACTACCATCGGAAATTGTCAGAATGACCAGCGTGAGAGCTGTTAAAAATCATTGCTTACACTGAAACGTGATTACTCGTTCAAAAAAGGAGCGAGAAAACTTTTTAAAAAATCGTTGGAAAGCTTATGAAATATCACTCCAATGGCCTCCAATAAAGACTTTTTTGATGTTTTGTAGAGAATATATCACGAAGGGAAGTTTTAAAAAAAATGCAAGAATTTCTCGAATTTTGTACCTCGACTTCAACTTATGGCACGACATAGGAAAGTTGTAGCAAAAATTTGAAATTTATACCACACAGTCTTTGAAGTCTTATCTTCAATTAAAGTTCATAAAACTTAATAAATGTGTGGTATAAATTTCAGATTTTTGCTACAACTTTCCTAGATTATTCCACAAATTGAAGCCGAAGTACAAAATTCGAGACATTATTGCATAGGTCATTCGACGCGGAATTTAAAAAGCTTTTCAACGGTTTTTTAAGAAAGTTTCTCGCTTCTCTTTTGAAGGACTTCTCACGTTTCAAATTCGGCAGTGATTTTTAGTAGTACTCGCGCTGGTCGTACCGACAATTGCCGACAGTAGTATACCTTAACTTTTTCCAATGCGAAAATCCTTCCGTGGTGGAGGAAAGTTTGCAAAGTGCCATTTTAAAACCTTTATCTTTAGAGACAAATGCTTAATGGAGATTTAAGCGCACTAACAGATATCGACATTTTTTTGTACATCGCTTCATCAGCCTTAAACCTGTTGGACTTATGCTCTAACCTCAAAATTCCATTTCCTCATTTTACTAAATGAATACTAGCATTAAATATTTTTTAAATACTAAGTGGTACTCCTTTTATTCAATAGAAGTGTATATGCAGAGTGAAAAACTGTTTATTTTAATCATTTTTGCGTAAAATAAAATTTTTGAATGTCCAGGTTAGTTAAGGTTACCATTAGAAAATTTCATTTTACGTAAAAATTAATGGCAATACTATAGAATCACGCCTTTTCTCAATTTAACGAATACAGATTTTAACATTTGTTTTGTTTATTGCTCCATCTGCCCTAATAACATTTGAAAAAATTAGAAAATTACCAACTTTATTAGGCAAAATCACAATCACTACTTGATCGGAAGACGACTTATCGTCCGCTATGTCGAATACTAGATATGTAACATGCGTTGCCGTTCTTATTAAGATCATCATTAATGCAATTTTAAAATAAAATATGATAGATTATTGGTTGTAGAATCTATCCTCGGTAAGAGAATATATCCTTTTTTAGTTACATTCGATTTTAAAGTCATGACGAAATGAATTATTTTAAAAATTATAAATTATATTTTTATTTATTTATTTATTATATATATTATATTATTATATTTATTATTATATTATATTATATATATTATATATATATATTATATTATATATTATATATATATATATATATATTATTATATTATATTTATTTATTATTTATTATAAATATTTATTATAATAAATTTTTTATTCCGGTAAGGCTGGCTGACATGTCTAGTGATTTGACGTTTTGCGTCTTGTGCCCAGTTTGACGCTCCTATGGGACTTAAGCCTGAGAAGTAAACCTAACCTAAAAAACATTTTGCATGGGGGAGGGGGAGCATTGCTGTGAATACTATAGTTCTTACTACGCCCCGTAGTGACTGAAAACCGGCTTATTTCAAGTTACGTGGAACTTCAAAAAGTGAACAAATACCAAAAAGCCAAAAAATGTAATTCGACTGCTTTTTCAATTTCTCATTATATATAAGTACAGTAAAGTCCCACTTATTTCAAGTCCCCCTTATTTGAAGACCCGCTTATTTCAAGCCCCCTGTATGCGGTTATCTCAAATTACGCAGTTCCGTCAACCCCCACCACGGTCCCTGTACACTCTCCTCCGCTTCTGTGGCTGACAAATGAAAAAAATAGGTCCAAACAGCGCCCTCGTTGGTTTAAATTGAGTATTTTAGGATGACGTCATGGGAATGCAGACTTTTTGGAGAAAGTATTCTAAACGTAAAAGTCGTAAATGTACAAATAGTAATATTTCGCCGGTGTGGAATGTATTTTCTCAGTCACGTTCCATTCTTTTGTCGATTCACGACCTTTCAGTTTCACGAAATAAAATAAAACATCCTAAATTTCAGATTAGTGGCACGTCAAATTAGTAACCTCAAATTTCGGAAAGTTGCTTGTATTTCGTGACACTGAAAGGTCGTCACTCGAGCAGGGAATGGGACATGACTGAGAAAGTGGATTTTGCACTTGAGAAATATTACTCTTTAGACCTTTATCACTTACCTTTAACTTTAGAAATTTTCTCCAAAAACTCGTGTGCAGTAGTTGCAGTCCTATACTGCAACCTAACCTTTCTGACGGCTGACATTTCGACCTAGCCTAGCATTGCCGCGAAATATTTGAGACCGCGACATTTTCAACTGCACAAATCGGGGCCGTCTCAAACATTTGCAATTGGAATACATAATATTGTGCAATCTCAGCATGTGAGTAACTGTATCTTTGTCCCTATGCTGCTGGTGTTTTTCGTGCGAGAGTCGCAACCGTCTCTCGCCCTTTGAGCTGAAAAACTGCGTGGGCCAGCAGTGCTAGGAATCTCGGGTCTATTTATGTGTTTTATTATTGATAGTATTTATTGATTTCAAATCGACCGCGGTTTTCGACACATGCGCAGTTGAAAAAGTTGCTTAGAGCATGCGCAGCGATACAAGGCCAGGCAGCCAATGAAAGGCGCTTGATGAAAAGAACCTGCCCACTCGCGGTAGAGGTGGGGGTCCCTCCAGGCTTGAAAATAACGAATACCTATGTTTCAAGGACGCGGGAATATGTGAGACTTTACTGTAATTGTAAATATCAGCGCAATCAAAATATGGTTTTTATATTTTTCCAGTAGTAATGTTCGCAAGTTTAATCATCTAATTGTTTACTCATACCATATCTTCAAATAACGATGTAAACTTCAGTGGTATTGACTTAACATTATTTTATAATTTTTTATTCGTAAAACAGCACTACGCTACCGCTATTTTATATTTATTATTTTCAGAAGATGTTGAAGTTCTACATAACCTCTGTTAAACATTTTTCCCGCAAATTCTTTACTGTTCTTCTGTTCGAAAATAAATCCAACACCCAATATTCTATCATATTATATTTTTTTAAATCATTAATGATGATTTTTATAAGGACATGAATATATTTTGCATACCCAGTATTGAGTATGTGCGCTTAGACAGTAGCGCTGCAGTGGCCAACTATAAACTAACAGTTATATACACAAAGCATTACGCCTTTTGGATAAATAAATAACTTCTCGGTAAGAAGGCTTGCATTCGAAGGTATTATAAATTGCAATACCTATGAATGCCGTTTCTATTCTTCTTTTTTGAATCCCCGATTAGGCAGCGAAAATATTTAGATTCCAATCCCTTTCAAAGCCGATCGGAGCTGTCAAACGTAACCTGAAATAAATTAAAAACACCATTTTCGTTTAACGCATTAGAACTATTAGAAGGCGCTTCAGAAGCATAAAACTGGCAAAATCTAGTAAGGTTGTGCATGACAATATATCACTTTATCACGAAACTCTCGCTTTATTCAAATGTTATCAATTAAAAATATATAAACCCATGATACAAAATTTTTAAAAATTAGTTTTCAGCACAGCTACATGTGTAGAAATCAATCTTGACAACGTAAAATGACTAATACTTTGTTTTTAAATGCTTTTAACCTCATTATCATTCGGAAAACAGTAAATAAGAAAAGCGAAATGTGCAAGTTAAAAAGGGACTACAAATTTTATATTTCACGTCGATTTGGGGTATCCAAAGGTATGCAGAAAAATGTTGTCGCCACTGGGTACAGAAAGGGATTCAGTCTAGAAGATCACTTTTACTCCTATGGTGATTTAAAACGCGAGGACAGAAACGGTATAGAAAATGATTCAATAATTGCCACGTCACCATTAAACAGGAAATTTTCGAATACTTTTCATTGCAAGCCTTCTTACCGGGTTTTTTTAAGATCCGACCAAATGAAAACTGAAACTGTATCTGTAAAAGACGCAGGAAATAAATTCGAAATATAATAAAGAGATTTCAGTTTCATAAATGTAGGCATTTTAAAATTCTTGTAAATTAAATAAGTGCGTTTATAGACTGCATTGATCGCTATGTTCAGTGTTGTGTACTTTCTAACAGACGACTGGTAGACAACAATCACGGTATGCCCGCTCCCATATGCAAAGTGGCGAAAGAAAAATTATAATAATTGCTACGTCCCCTAGGCGGCACCGGCGTGCCATCGAAATGTATTCATTAGCATTAGTAACGGCGAGCACTGGCGTCCCATGTCAGCATCAAACTTGGCGTAAGACGTAAAACGTCAAATCACTGGATATTTCAGCCAGTGATATTCTCTTAGTAATCCACAGAAACACTTTCACTCCCTACGGGAAATTTAGATTATTTTTAGATACTTTCTGGACTCAGCTTATCTAGCGAAAGTCTATGACAATTTTATGGCGGTCGCCTTGTCTAGGGTTCGTCTAGAATTCATCCAGTTGTGTCTAGTAAGTTTTACCTGCGATCCTTTGGAGTCTAGCATTCGTCTAGTATCGTCTAGAAAGGGGTCAATTGTAGATTATGTGTCCCTACAAACAATCTTATCTGGAAATCGTCTAGATTTCCGGTAAGGCTGGCTGACATGTCTAGTGATTTGACGTTTTGCGTCTTGTGCCCAGTTTGACGCTCCTATGGGACTTAACCCTGAGAAGTAAACCTAACCTAAAAAACATTTTGCATGGGGGAGGGGGAGCATTGCTGTGAATACTATAGTTCTTACTACGCCCCGTTTATGTCGCTGATTCGCCTCGCCACAACCTCTAAGTACCCCCACGAAATACATTAGAGTGGGCATACCGTGAGGGCACTAGATATTTATCTCGTGTGTGCCCGACTCCCCGTGCCGTTTTGTAAAGAGAACGCGAATGCAGTGAAAAAAATATATAAAGAATGGATAGGATAATTATAACGGGATTTCAAGTGATAACTTTTAAAATCCCATTGTCATAAAACATTCAAGATTAATTTATGGGAAACATGAATTTCTGAAAAAAAATCCACTTCTCTCTTCTGACTGCGCTGCAATCCATTGTTTAAGACGCTGAACTTTGTTTTGAAACTGGAAAACGATAAGATTGCGTTCCAGGTGTAGAATTTTTCATTGTATTTTGACATTTAACTACACATCAAATTCTCGCACCCTTTGCTTTAGTTTTCTCCATGAATCGAAACTAAAAAAAATCTGCCCGCTTCGCGGGCACATTCTCATCGCGCGCTTCGCTCGCAAGTTTGAGCGCGCCTAGGGCGCGCGAATGTTGAATCTCGCGCTCGATTATGTATTCACCTCGCGCTACGCGCTCGGGCGTATTTACATCGCGCTTTACGGTCGGCTCCTCTAGATTTTTGAACTTCATGTTCGACTTCAATGAAAAGAAAAAGTTTGTTTGCAAATATTATAAAATTATCAAAACCTCTACATATTAAGTGATTGTTAAATTTGTTTTTATTTTAGAC
>CAKNYM010048826.1:0-42283 GCA_932195095.1 Andricus curvator
CTGTCACTAAACACGTTCTCACTTCCGCCACCAACATGCAAGTCAATTTAAAGATATTAGATCGAGTATAAACTTTTAATTACTGGTTAGCCATGTTTCTTTGGAGTCTAGGAAAACATATTTAACCCATAAAGACAAGTTTATACTTGATTTCATATGTTCAAATTTACTTTGTCCAAAACATACTGCTGATGCTGTCCCAAAACTACCGTCTTTTCCCTAAACCTAAACAATAATTTATCACAGCAAGCAAATTAACTTTACGATTCCCAGAGGAAAGTTGTTCGTTCTGAAGGAAATTTGATCTTGTACTCAAAAAAGTTAGGCGAGGATATGTGGATTGGGGTGTCTGACAAAGCCCTACTGACTTTCGACCTCCTCAACCATTCAAAAATTTTGCACCTTGCCGAGTGGCTATTCAATTATCTCCAGCGGATTCACATTAGCTTTATCAACGAATAGCAATCGAAATTTCTTTTCAAATTTTGCAATAGATTTTGAAAACGGGCAGCAAATTTCACAATAATCCAGAAAGAAAATTGGAATATCTGATTAGCTAGATTAGTATCGAAACGCGTTGTACGTTTTCAATAACCTACATTGTTGTCTGGAAGCGTTTGTTAACATGGGTCATACCAATTTTAAAGATCCTTTTATGATAATTCTACCTAGACGTAAAAAGTTTTAGATGAATTTTACAAGTTCCATCTAATGATAACAATAAAAACGAATATGGGAAAGATGGTACTTTCGGCATATTAGTACATTATGGACAATAAATTTAAAGATATTAGATCAAGTATAAACTTTTGATTGCTGGTTTGCCATGTTCTTTGGAGTCTAGAGAAACATAGTTAACCAATGTTGAAAAGTTCATACTTGATTTAATATGTGAAAATTTACTTTGTCCATAACATACTGCTGATGCTTTCCCAAAACTACCGTCTTTTCCTTAAACGTGAACAACAATCTATCATTACAAGCAAATCAACTTCGCCATTTCCAAAGAAAAATTATTTGTTCTGTAGGAAATTTGATCTTGTGCTAGAAAAAGTTTTCTTAGTAGATGGGGAATCTGACAAAGCCTGACTTTCGACCTCCCGAACCATTCAAAAATTTTGCACCTTACCGAGTGGCTATTCATTCATCTCCGGCGGATTCACATTAGCTTTAGCTGCGAGTAGCAATCAACATTATTTTTCAAATTTTGCGATGGATTTCGAAAACGGACAGCTTTCATTATAATCCAGAATGAAAATTGGAATATCTGATCAGCTGGATTAGCACCGGAACGCATTGTACGTTTTTAATAACCCACATTTTTGTCTGGAAGCGTTTGTCAAAATGGGTCATACCAATTTCAAAGATTCTTTTATGATAATTCTACCTAGACGTAAAAAGTTTTAGATGAATTTTACAACTTTTATCTAACGATAAAAATAAAAATGAATATGGGAAAGATGTTACTTTCGGGGTAGCAGCACATTATGGACAATTAATTTAAAGATATCAGATCGAGTATAAACTTTCGATTACTTTCATTTGAGTTTCATTTGAGTCTAGAGAAACCTATTTAACCAATAAAGAAAAGTTTATACTTGATATAATATGTTCAAATTTACTTTGTCCAAAACATACTGCTGATTCTATCCCAAAACTACCGTCTTTTCCCTAAACCTAAACAACAATTTATCATTGCAAGCAAATTACCTTTACGATTCCCAAAGGAAAATTGTTCGGTCTGAAGGAAATTTGATCTTGTGCTCGAAAAAGTTTGGCGAGGATATGTGGATTGGGGAGTCTGAGAAAGCCCTACTGACTTTCGACCTCCTGAACCACTCAAAAATTTTGCACCTTACACCCGAGTGGCTATTCATTCATCTCCGGCGGATGCACATTAGCTCCGGCAACGAGCAGCAATCGATATCCTTTTTCACCGTAAATCGAGTGTGAACTTGGACTGCTCCCCGATGACCACGTACCGTGGGGAACATGAGAATGAGGGGTAGGTATGTGTCCATGTGAGAGAGAAAGAAAAGAATCGAATGTGAAAGAGAACTCAGAGCGGTAGAAAGAAGTCAAAGAGAGGGAATCGATGATCGAAAAAGTTTTCCCAGATTGTCATGATGTGTCCCTTTCTGTTACAATTCTTCCAAAGCGCGATACTTTCGAAACTGACGTAACATATCCAACTCTCGACAATGTACTGTTCATAGTTCTTATCTATAGAGGATACTAAATACACACACGCGAGTGCCATATAAAGTTGAAATTTTATATCGAGGGATAGAGTATCTATAAAGTGTCACCAAGGACTTTTCAAGACTTTTTCAAAACTTTTTAAGTTTATACTCTTAGTAATGACAGAAGAATTTTTTCATTTTATTCTTTCTGTTCATCTTTTCAAGAACGTATTCTTTTTCTTACGATAGATACCTTGCTTCGATAAAATTTAAAATGACTTTTGACATAAATGTAAGAGGAAAAAGTAACCTGAAATAATTTTTTGAAATGTTTGCCGTAATTATGAATAGTTTCTATAGTTATCTTTGAGCTTTATTCTAGCATAACAATGTAGCGTCAAAAAAAAGCTTTTTTGACAGAGTTTGAAGTGATTTTTAAAATTCTCGTATATGAAATATTGAACCTTGCTCTTGATTTGTATAACTTTTTTAACAAAAATTTATGACGAGAAAAAAAAATTTACGATAGTAAAAAAATGCTTTCAAAATTTGAATTATTTAGAAAATAAAAAAATGAGAAAGTACATTCGAAAGTTTATGGGGTTCTATATGTCCATAAAAACAGAAGTTGGAAAAAGTTGAAACTTTTCGAAAACATGGTCATCAAAATTTGCCTGCAGTCATAACCATGTTAGTGCTACAAAAATTTTTTATTATTGAATCAATGAAACACCAAAAATATTTTATGAGACGAATAGAAGGCTAAAAAAAGTTCATTTTATAAAATTTTTAATACCGAAAAAACTAATAGATGATTTTTCAAAAGAAAAATGTAGAATTACATAGTTATGCCGTGTCACCCTTCAATTGTAGGAATCATATTTTTTAATCGCAGAAGATCTGCTAATCAAGTTAATTTTTTTCTTGGATTCAAAATTTATCTGTTTTTCTATTTGTTTTTCAACTTCTGACCTTATTTTTATTTGTTTCGCGATTTCTTTTTCCGACTTTTGTTGCAAGTGCGAATAATTCAATGTTCTTATCATTAATAAAAAACTAATATAAATCACTCTAAACGACGACTTTGAAAATAAATTATTTTAATTCAAAACAAGCTTATAATTTTCATGAGATTTCTTCTAAGAAATACTAATTTCGTGTACTCAACTTCAAGACAATAAATATTGTCGAATATTCCGCAATATTCAAAAATGTCCTAGAATGTTTTTAGTATTTCTAGAATTCTTCAAAACTTTAAACAATGTTCGGCAATTTGTATTTGAATCGAAAATTCTCTGAATTCCAACAAAAAAGTTGAATCTTCAACCAAGAAAGATTTTGCAATCAATAAAAAAAACCTCATCGAAAGTAATTTAATTTTCTACTAAAAAAGAAGAGTTTCCAAAAAAATAAGTGATTTTTCAATTGATAACCATCAATTTTTCTAGCTAAGATTAAATATGAATTTCTTACCAAAAAAGACAAATTTTCAACATAATAGATGAATTTTCAACTAAAAAAGATAAGTTTCTGAAAAAAACAGAATAGTTCAATTTTATGTTAGAGAAATAAGTTTTTAGCAAAATAAAATTAATTTTAACGAAATACTTAAATTTTCAACCAAAAGGGTTAATTATGGCTACCAAAACAAACTAACAATTTTTCAACAAAATAGATGAATTTTCAACTAAAAAATTTGAAGTTTAAACGAAATAGTTAAATTATCAACCAAAAAAAAATTAATATTCTGCCAAAAAAATTAAATGTCTATAAAAAAAATAATTTCGACGAAAAATGAAATAGCTAAATTTTTAGTTAAAAACATTAATTTTAAATTTAAAAAATACTCATTTTCAACAAAACAAATTAAATTTTAACCAAAAACATTAATTTTATATACCAAAAAAAGGAATATTTTTCAACAAAATAAATGAATTTCAACTATAAAAATGAATTTTCAACAAAAAATAGAATAGTTTAATTTTAAGTTAGAAAAATAAGTTCTGAACAAAGTAGTTAACCAAATAGTTAACTTTTCAACCAAACAATTGAATTTTTTATGAAAAAGATTGAATGTGATTAAAAAAAATTCGACAAAAATTTTAAATTACATTTTTAGTTACAAAAATTAATTTTCAATACAAAAACTAATTTTCCACCAAACGAATGAACTTTCAAGAAAAAAGGTTAATTTTTTACCAGAAAAGAATAATTCTTAACAAAATACATGAATTTTTAACGAAACATTTTGATTTTTGATGGAATTTTTAACATATAGTTGAATTTTCAACTAAAAATTGAATTAGACACCAAGAAGACTATAATTCTACCACAAAAGACAAGGTTTCAACGAAATACAGAAATTTTCAAACAAATAGTTGAATTTTCAACTGAAGAAGATTGATGTTCAAACATGATATAATTAAATTTTCAGTTCAAAAATTAATTTTCAATAAAAAAAACTAATTTCCATGCCAAAGAAATGAATTATCAGTCAAAAAGGTTAATTTTCTACCAAAAACGATTAATTTTTAACAAAAAAAGTGAATTTTAAACCAAGAAGGTGAATTTTCATGTTTTTTAAATGTTAAAAAAATATCAAAAGTACGGTATCAGATTATTACACAATCGAAATCGTATTTCGACAAAGAAAAACAAATTTGTCAATTTTAAAGAATTGTAAATAAGTGGAAAAAATTCTGTCATTCATATTGAATATTCCAATATTTTCTTGAAATTTTTCTCTATTACTTTGATTCTCTGCCAATCCTAGAATCTACTTTTCCTTTCTAGAATATTTTCGAATTTTTGAGAATTTTTGGAACAGAAATTTTTTAAATATTATTAAACCAAAAATACTAATTTTCAACAAAAAAGTTGAATCTTCAACCAAGAAAGATTTTGCAATCAATAAAAAAATCTCATTCAAAATAATTGAATTTTCGACCAAAAAAGACAAATTTTCAACATAATAGATGCATTTTCAAATAAAAAAGATACGTTTTTGTAAAAAACAGAATAGTTCAATTTTAAGTTCGAGAAATAAATGTTTAGCAAAATAAAATTAATTTAAACAAAATAGTTAAATTTTCAACCAAGCAGTTGAATTTTGAACCAAAAGGGTTAATTATGGCTACAAACAAAATTTCAACAAAATAGATGAATTTTCAACTAAAAAAGTTAAATTTTCAACGAAATAGTTGAATTTTTAACCAAAAAAATTTATTTTCTGCCATAAAGATGGAATATCTATAAAAAAAATTTCAACGAAAAATGAAATAGTCTAATTTTCAGTTAAAAAGATTAATTAAAAAATTTTTCAAACTAATTTTCAAAAAAAGAAATTAAATTTCAACCAAAAACATTAATTTTCTATACCTAAAAAGAATATTTTTCAACAAAATACATGAATTTTCAACGAAATATTTTAATTTTTAATGGAATTTTCAACCTAATAGTTAAATTTGCAACCAAATAGGTTAGGTTCTTAACCAAATAGTTAAATCTAACAAAACAAAAAATGAATTCTCTATGAAAAAGATTAAATGACAATAAAAAAAAATTCGACAAAAATTTGTAATTACATTTTTAGTTAAAAAAATTAATTTTGAATACAAAAACTAATTTTCAACCAAAGAAATGAACTTTCAAGCGAAAAGATTAATTTTGTACGAGAAAAGAATAATTCTTAACAAAATATATGAATTTTCAACCAAACATTTCGATTTTTAATGGAATTTTTAACCTTCTAGTTTAATTTTCAACCAAGAAGGCTAAGTTCCTTACCAAATAGTCAACCAAATAGTTTAATTTTCAACCAAACAAATGAATTTTCTATGAAAATAATTTTTAATTGAAAAAATTAATTTTCAGTACAAAAACTAATTTTCAACCGAAGACATGAACTTTCAAGCAAAAAGATTAATTTTTTACCAGGAAAGAATAATCCTTAACAAAATACATGAATTTTCAACCAAACATTTTGATTTTTGATGAAATTTTTAATATTATAGTAGAATTTTTAACTAAAAGTTGAATTAGTCACCAAGAAGACCACAGAAGACAAAGTTTCAACGAAATACAGACATTTTCAAACCAATAGTTCAATTTCCAACTAAAGAAGATTGATTTTCAACAATTACAAAACAATGAAAAAAATAATTTGTCAATTTTGAAGAATTAAAAATAAGTGGAAAAAATGCTGTCATTCATATTGATGGAATTTTCTCGCTATAATAAGAAAACTTGTAAATTATATACAGCGTTCACAAATCATACAAGATTTTCTGTAAAAATCTTCTATAAAAAATATTATAATATTTTGAGATTTTAAAAAATTTCTCTTTGATTTCCTAAACTTTTTAATTATCCTGGAATGTTTATGACTTTTCTAGAATTTTTTAGAATGTTCTAGAACAATCTAGGCTTTTCTAGAAAATCCTGCAATGTTTTGGTATGTTCTACAATATCCTAGTATTCCAATATTTTCTTGAAATTTTTCTCTATTATTTTGATTAAGAATTTTTGGAACAGAAAATTTTTAAATATTTTAAGTTATCTGTAAAATTCTTGAAGTATTTATCATTGATTAAACTCTTTTTTCGTACATTCCCTAATTTTAAAGTTTTGTCAAAATTCCGGAATAATCTTTAATTTTTCGAAATATTATGGAATGTTCCAGAATATACTGGAAGTTAGTCAAATAGTCTGTTGTGTTTCGGAATACTCTCGATTATTCGGGAATTTTATAATTTTCTCGAGAATTCCGTAATTTATAGATCTAAATTTTCTAGATGGTTCTGGGATTTTCTAGCCTATTCTCAAATATCATAATCTGAATATTCTAGTCTTCTGGTATTTTATAGTATCTTCATCTATTTCAAAAATTTTATTTGAATTGTTTAGTGTTCTTGACATTTGGATAATACCCTAAATTATTCTGGAATAGTGAAATGTTCTCTAAGAATCTAGAATCTTTTGAAAAAGCTCTTTGGATTATTGTCGACTTTCTCCAAATTTTAACGAAATATCATTGAAAAAATATTTAATATTCATTCTAAAAGAAATTTGAGAAGATTAAATAAAATTTGTATTGAACTTCATAATTTTTTTTTCTATAAAACGGGTTAATCTGTTTTCATCAATAACTGTATTGTAGACGTTAAACAATTAATGGGTACTTAGGATTCTGATATTGTAAGAAATTTTGAGTTTCGTTATCATGAAATAAATCCAGAGGAATGTATTTTTTGTCAGCCAATCCAATACTTTGTCGTTGAATATTGTTTTTTAAATAAGACCAGATAAATAACTTAAAATTAGTATTATACCTTCTGAAGAATATGGTTGTTTAAATTCCTTTGGATAAGACTTTTGAAGATTATGTTTTAAACCAGTGTTGTTGTTGCTTATAATTTTGTTAACATTTTTCATTTAATAAAACGTTCCAGCAGTACAGATTGCATTTCACCCAGTTTATTTTATTTATATCCAAAAAGAAATTGAAAGAGTCTTTTGAAGGTTTTCCGTTGTGTTTTCTTCGTGTCGATAAAAAGGTAGTTTATTCTTTTTGTGGATCTTAAGATTATCACTGTTTGTAAAATTGAAGGTGGAAATCAGACTGTTTATATTTATTCACATCCAGAATTAGTGTTAATTTATTTTTTTAAATATGCACATTTGATGTTTAAAAAATTGGCATTAAATTGAAAAGAACACATTTGGAAGATCCTTCATCTATGTTCTCCTGAATGTTATTTTCTTCTTAAGGTATTTTTCTGAATTATGTGACTGTCTTTTCCACAATTGTTAGATGTAATTTTAACAACAATTTATGAGACGAAATGAGATGAAGAAAAACAAAGAATATTGAAGATTGTTTCTAAATTCGAACAAACGCCAGCGAGATAAACGATCATCTCGTATCTTTGTCTACAACTAATAATGAATTTTGTGGAATTGCCTAGAATCCTCTAAAGAGGTTTAGAATTTAATTGAACATTCTTAAAATGTTCTAAAAATCACTAATGTATTCTTCAACATCGCAGAATGTTTGAGAATATTACTCATAATTCTGAGAGTATTCCGGAATTTTCTAACAAATTGCACTTTTCAAGTTGATGATGATCATTGTTGTTGATGAGAATAGCACAAAATATATTGCAGCAGCACCATCCTCGTTGTTGACAAAGCTTACAAGTTTCGCAGGCCTAGCCTCGTCTAGTATACGCAACAATAAGATTAATTCACCAAAACTGTCGTAACCTCTCCTCTGTGCGGAAGAACTTCAACAATTATATTTAATACGATCTCTGCTTCGGCGGGCGGGAAAGGCCATTTCGTGCTCTAGATACCCACACCAGTTGAAAACTAGTCCCCTTGGCTAGACCACCAACCCCTGGTGAAATCCAGCCCCCTTTTGCCCTCTTTTGCCCCCTTTAACCCTTCGTCGTATCGTCGTTTCCGTTTCCCTCTTTGCCTCTTCGCCACCTCCGTTTGCACCACTATGCGGCAAAGTCTAATCAAATTTAATAACTTTTGTGCCACTCGCTCTCTGTCTTCTCCCCTTTTCCTCTTTTTCACTCCCTTCACCCTGGCTACTTCTCCACTGCGTTATAAACTTGCGCTTCGTAGTCGAGCCACTGAGAACCGTAGATTTATGACAGGAACATGCCAACCCGTTGAAACTACCTCTGATCATTTTGTGACTTAATTTTGAAGGTGAAAGAAAATTCTCTGAAAGAAGCCTCACAGTCCCTATAGGATAAAAAGTAGGGTATAAAGTAAGGTTGTTCAAAAAATATTAACTTTTGTCTTAGCTTTCTCTTTATTTTGAGATGGTATAGAAGAAATACAATAATCTCACCATATAACCAACAATATGGAAAATACACAAAATAAAATTGGTGTCATCAAATTGATCAATATGGTAGTAATCTTCTCGAAAATCTGAAGACTATTCATTTATTGCAATTTTTCCTGAAATAATTATTTTTGAAGCTAATAATTGTTCTAGGATACTCAATATATCATCTGTTCATGTAACATTCAACAATAAAATAATTCAAAACACAGTATGTTTTGTATTCTTGAATGTTTGATCTTCAATTATTTGTCATAACATCCCTCTCATGAAGCTTCAGAAGTTAAGCTTCCACACTCTCTGAATCCATTTTCAACCGCTTTGCAATACTTTTTTATTGCATCTGGAAGTGATTTAGTATGATCCTCTAAGGTTTGAAAAATTATTTGCTTCTTTGTGAGGGATACATTGAAAGAAGTTGCAAGAGCAACAGCTGATTCAGCACATTCATTGATGCATTTTAATTATTTTATTGTCTCTCTTGCTTCCTGAAGAGATTTGAGCGTTTCCCATTTTTCAATATCTTCTTTCAAAAATGGAGTATCCAATTTTAGACTGGCACAGAAAAATAAAGTGTAGAGCCAATAAAGAAGTAAAGTGACTTCCTAGCGATTTTCTATTTCCTTTGTACTTAATGGATCGAAATTCTTTCTGATATTCGAAGCACTCTTTCAAACTTCATTTCAAAAGCTATATTTCAGTGCCAACTATTTTGGAAAAGAAGCAAAGGGGAACTATTTCTTGAGTCAGATATACCACTTTTGTCGATAAATTGCAGTAAGAGCTGCTTCAGAAATGTTTCCTGGTACAGAAGTTTTGCTCGATACCTCATGAAAGGCATGTTGTGAAAAATAATTAGAAATACAACATGCAACAATACAAAACATGTCACATGTTTTTATTGTTGAATGGTTCTCAAATGTATGATATATATCCAGTACACTTCAAAAAATAACTTTCAAAATATTGATTTCAGAGGAAATTATAATGGATGAAAATTGTGCCAGGACAAAAAAACATTGTAGCCTTGTAGTCAAAGAAGAAACATTGTATCTATTTTCAAACGATACCAAAGCATGGATCGACTTGTTAAGATTATTATCTTATCGGAAGAGATTTGCAAATAACTGCAGAACTAAAAATAATAAACTAATTCGGTTTCTGCGCTCTGTTGAACTTTCTTAAACAAAGATTGCTTTTGTAAGACTTTCACAAAATATTTACCTTCTTCAAGGAAATAAAAATGTTGACTGAAAAGGTGCATATATCGAATATTATACTAGCGTCCGATGATTTTACAAAAATGTTGTTTGATTGTGAGCATCAACGCCTTCTGCATGCTAGTCCTCAGTTGCTTTTATTTCATTAATTTAAGATTAATCCATGTGAAGTTACACCTATGATAATTAGCTCGCAAAAATTTGATTTGATTTATTTGAATCCAAAAGTCCGTAGACCAATTATAGGATTACATTAGAACAAAGCTTAAATGAGTATATCAAGAAAATTATTATAATTTACTCAAAATTAGTACTCAAAATTAGATATAGTCATTGATGATTCACGTCCAGTGTTGATGAGCATTTACATAGAATTTTCGATGAATTCCTTGATCACATTGACAAGAGCATTCAATTGCATCTGCTGTATATCTCATCGTGATTCACAATTTTCATTTATGGTATTATATGTCGCACACATTCTGTTTATCGGGGTTTTCTCAGATTGAGTTTGGAGATAAAATGGCATTCTGTACACTATGGTACTGAGGAACAACTAATGGAACCTGAGACAGGAGATATCGACAGTCTATAATTTTTTTTTATTATTTTGCACAGGAAAATTATCATACTAACAATTTTCCTATTCTCAAGTGTCCATTCATTGACTGTGCTGCGCAATTATTTATCTTCAAAGCCAGGGGGTAAAAATACGCCTTCCGTTTTTCAGTTTAAACATTTCAAAAAAATGTTTTGGCATTTATCAATTGCCTCTGTCAAATATTTCGTATCAGTATGCCTAATTACCATTCCATATTCTAATTTAGATCTGACTAGAGTAGTATAATGTTTTGAGAGTAATTGGCCTATTAAACATCTTACATCTTCTGAATAAAAATCCTAGGGAGCGATAAGCCTCTTTGATGATATTGTCAATCTGAACATTAAACTTCAGTGTACGATACAGATAAGAACCTAAGTATTTGAACCAAAAGACTCGCTGAAGACCTCTGTTATCAATCTTGTACTGAAGTTCAGGCAAATCGCTCTTACGTGAGAAGGTAATAACATTGCATTTCGCAAAGTTTACATCAAGTGAATTTCTTTTGCACCAATTTACAAAATTATCAACGTCGGCAAGATTTCAAACCTGTGGGACACCTGAAGTTGGAGAAAATTGGTAGGAAGAGTATCCATTATATTGAACAATCATTTTCCGATTCTAAGGATAGGAGTCAAAAATCTTCAAGATTTTATCAGGTATCCCAGGATTCATCGAATCAATCATGATTTTACTATGGCTAATGCAATCGAAAGCTTTGGAGATGTCAGTGAATATGGCATCAACCTGCCTATTTTGTGTGAGCAATGATTCAATAATTTGTAAAAATGTGATCAGGTTAGTAACGGTGGACCTGTTTGAAACAAACCCATGCTAAAAAGAGAAAGGACAAGACTCAGGTAGGACCAGATTATCTCACTCAAGAACATCTCCAAAACCTTAGAAAAATTGTACAGCAAGGCCACTAGACGGTAATAACCGATTCGGGATTTATCTCCTTTCTTGAAAATAGAACAAACTTTTACGCATTTCCATTTTTCTGGAAATTTTCCTGATTAGAGAGAAAAAATAAAAATAATCTTCAAAGACTCAGCAATTTCGTTAGCACAATATTCAACTAACGAAGCTGGTATCACGTCCAATCCGGAAGAGAGTTTGTTTCTTAACTTGTTTATATTAGGAAGTATTTGTACATTAGTAATACCCATTCCATCTCCCAAATAAGAAAATGATTTAGAGATAATACCAGAAGGAAAATCAGTGGCTGGCTTATAGACTCTCAAAAACAAGTCAGCGAAAGAATCAACAATATCTTTAGGACGTGTAATTTCATTAACATCATTGAACATAATTCTGGGAATTCTGGAAGTCTTATTAAGATTGTTGAATAGTGACGATACTGAAGACGGTGATCTCTCAATATCTAATTCCACCTTATTTAAATAATTTTTGTACTCCTGCTTGATCCTGTGTTTCAACTCTTTTCTGAAGAATAAGAATACATTTAAATGGCATACATTGCCATATAAATTATGATCAAGTCTAGTCATGGCTTATTTGAAAAATTCTTAGAAAATTGTACACCAGTTGAATAAACCGGAACACTTGCTTCAAATTTAACCAACAACGGAGGGTGGTGATTATCTAAGGGTAGAATAGAAATTAAACTAGTTGTTACCTGACATGGAAAAGAGGAAATAACAGGATCTAGATATCGATCATTTATATTGTGTACATCATAATATTGTGAGAAGGAGTTTAAATCCAAAAAAGGATATAAAAGAAATGACTCAGTATCCGAAATGCCATGATTTACATAATTAACTGATTAAGGAATATTGAAATCACCAATGATTAATACTCTACTCGTCCATAAGTTTGACAGAGTGGATAAAGCCTCGAGGAATTCCTCAAGTTCAGAAGGAGTATCAGGAGGTAAATAGGTGGCCAATAATACAAAAGTGATACCCTCACAAATAACCTTGATTGCTACAGAATTAATTTTAGGAGATGCTCTAATAATAGAGGAAATGTCAATATTGCCCGAAGTAATTAAAGATTTAGCTGCTATAAGGATACCGTCTTCACTTCTATCTTGTCTGTCATCACTATAAATATTAAATAAGTCAGCATCGAAAATCTCAGTAGTGTATATTTTCTGTTTCAACGAAGTTTCAGTAAAAACCAAAAAATCGTAATCCACCACGTTTGAGGAGTGTAAAAGAATATTTGCTTCAGTATTAAAACCTCTCAAGTTTTGGTGATATGAAGAAAAGTCGTTAAGAAGATCTAAATTAACAATATGCAAACAATTAAAGCTATTTGTTATGTTATCGCAGTCGTGAGTCACTTCTTTTTCTGAAGTATCTAAGCCCGCTCTAGACCAAGAGTTTCTTTCAATTTAAAAATCTTCGGTTCCACTCAAACTTCCTTTATTTTTATATTCTATACACCTTCACTAACTTTCCCTGCCACAGGGGTAGATTATGCCGGTCCCTTTATAATAAAAAATCGAATGGGACGAGGCTCGAACACAAGTTCGTTCTTAGTGTTGTTGTTGTGTGCTTTTCTACAAAAGCTGTCCATCTCAAGCTTGTTTCTAATCTGTCAGCTGATTAGGTAAATTGGTTCTCCAGAAATCTGAGAATCTGTCAGAAACAATTGAGAATATGGTGATTCCTCGGCACTTAATTCCAGTTTATGCTTCTCATTTTGGTTATTAGTTTAAGTAGAGGGAATGTCTAACTCTTGCACGATCAGCCCCCTCTCTTTTGATCCTAGTGATCCATCTCCATTGACTCCTGCTCCCCTAGGATCCAGACTTGTTGCACTACTATGGAGAAGTCCATATCCAGAAATCAAGAGATATACTCTTGTCTTTATCAAATGAAAAGATCTTCATCCACTGAGATGGAAACTTGGAAGTTTATTGACTAAGAACTGTTTGTTAAACTCTTGCTCTAACAAGATTGTTTCTTTTATCTCAGTTTATCATTTCCATTAAGTTTTCGATAGCCTATTCGCTAATGGTTGGAATGCAACTATCCTAGAAATAGCTGTTGGAATACATTTCAGATTCTTTCAAGTATTGCTTCTAAAGATTCAATATATTGATTTTCATGCTTGATCCTATTGTCGGATCTAAAATCTATTCCATTTTTTTGATGTAACACTAGCTATAGCGAATATTCTGTTAAGTTAAGGGGTCATGGGAACCGGTTTGTGAGGCCTGCTAAAACCACCGATATCCGACACGCTGTAAACTCCCAGTGGAGCAGAGGAAGGGTGAAGTGATGAGGGAGAGCTGAAAAAAGTGAGTAGCATTTTACTATTTTTTCCCGGACCTTCGGGAGTACCTGGGAGAAAAAATGAGAACAGAAGTGGAATATGTTTCTTGTCGGGTACGAGGATAATTAGGTTTTTGCGAACCATGCTGCATATTATCTTCCAGCCTTCATTGGTGTTGCGCATTCGCGAAATGTCCGTGAATATTCGAGAAGCACTAGTGGTTTTTTTTTTGGAACTGCGGTACAAATAAATTGGGTATCCAGGGTCTATTCTTACACGAAATTAAGTTTTTATACAAAAATATTCATGTTGTGGGGCATTGCATTCATGAACATTACTTTACCATGTGGAGGACTTTTTAAATTCAGAATTGTGCTGTTTACACAAAATCTTGTAGTAGTGTTTTTTTCATAAAGTAATTTGGTTTTAGATATTTTCATTAAATTATTTTATGAACGAGATGGTTCATTTTCTTCTAATAAATCATCATGAAGATTAGAAATTTCAAGATGAGAAGCTTTTGGGGATTCAATTTTTTAGTTAAAGATTTATCATTTTAGTTAAAAATTAATTTCTTTCTTTAAAAATTCAACTGTTCAGTTGAAAACACCTCTTTCTTCTAAACAATTTTTTAACTGAAAAGTTAACTATTTCACTTCTGGTTTAGAATTTAAATTTATCTTTTTCAGTTGAAAATTGAACTATTTGTTCTGAAATTCATGTATTTAGATAATAATTTGTCTTTTTTGAAAAAAAAGTATTTCTCTTGGCTGAAAATTTAACGATTTGGTTGAAAATTTATTTATTTAGATGAATAATCGTCTTCGTCATTTTAAATTAAACTGTTTTTTATTTTTGATAAAAATACTTTTATGTTGATATATTAACTACAACATTTTTTGTTAAAAATGTATCTTTTCAGGCTAAAAATTCTACTCATTGGCTGCAAGTTAAAATACTTTCTTAACAATTTTGTTGTTGTTGATGATACATAATTGTAGTATAAGATGCATCTTGTTGGTTTAAAATTGAACTACTTTGATAAGAAAGTTTTGTTTTTGGGTTAAAAATTAATTATTTTAACTGAAAATTGCACTATTTGTTTGAAAATTAGCTTTTTTGTTGAAACTTTATATTCTTAGGTTAAAATGTAACCTGTGTCTTATCAAAAATTCGTCTTTCCGTCTTAAAAATTCAACTATTGAGTAGAAAATTAAACTCTTCTTTTAAAAATTCGTCTTTTCATTGATAATCAATTTTTTTAAACCAAAATTTAAATATTCTATTTTTGTTTCAATTGTATTTTTAGTTCCACAATTGTACTATTTGGTTAAAAATGTATGTTATTTGTTGAAAATTCATTTTTTTGATAAAATGATTAGATTTCAAAGCTTAAAATTTTTTCCAAAATTAACGTTTTTCGATTTTGTTAACGTTTACCGGAAATTTAAATTTTCAAACAAAAATCATTAGATTCTAAAGGTTCATAATTTTTCAACAATATAAGCTTACTTTAGCGTCTTACATAGGAAAATTGCATTTTAAAATAAAAATCATTAGATCTCGAAAAAGATTTACAATTTTGAACCATTTTCTTTAACGTTATGCTGATGTTTTTCGTCGAAAATTATCAGCATTTTTAATAAAAAATTATTGAATTGAAAAAAGACTCACAATTTTTGAATAGTTTTAGGTTACGTTGGTGTATTTCACCTGAAATTGGTATTTTTTAACAAAAACTCATTAGATTTACACTCAATGATTTTTGTTTATAATTATAAAACTTATAAGCTTCAGAAATTTTCGATGTTATTAGTGTTTTTTGTTACAAATTGAAATATTTATAGAGAAATCATTAGATTTCAAAGAAGATTAATAATTTTCAAAAAATTTTAGGTTAGTTTGGAATTTTGCCTCGAAAATTGGCCATTGCAAACAAAAATGACTACAAGCCAAAGATTTAGAATCTTTTCACAATTTTGGATTATGTTAGTGTTTTTTGTCAAAAATTATTGTATTTTTGATGAAAAATATTCAGACTCAAAGCATATTGTTTACAAAAAATTAAAATTTATATTAAAAAATCATTAGATTATAAAGAAAATTCATAATTTTTTTAATAATCTTAAGTTACGTTAAAATTTTGCACTGAAAATTGAAATTTTGAAACAATAGGAAATTGCAATTAAAATTTTGTTTCGCCGATTTCAAATTAAAATAGAAAACAGAGTGTACGTTCTGGCTATTGAATTACGGAATCCATACAAATAAGGTTTAATTAAAAAACATTATAGGTTTCGAGAAAATGTAAGTGGAAATTTTTTCGCTCAAAGGGTACGTTTTCGCCAATTTAGACAGCGATAAAAATTTAAGTTTCAATTAACAGAAAAAATGATAATTTACTTTTACAATATTAAGTTTCTGAATCATTACAAAAAATGTAGTTGTAAAAATATTATTGGGTTTCAAGAAAATGAATGGAAATTTTTTTTTCGTTCGAAGCCTACGTTTGGACGCGACAAAAAAAACCTTGAAACATTTTTTGTGCATTTTTTGAGCCAATGATCTAGTTTTCGAAAAAAATTTGGTTGGGTCCTTGTGGCATGCAACTCTTCGATTATAAAAAATATTGTCCTTTTTTCTTTCCTATTATTTTAGATAATATAAAATACAAACATTTTATAATATCAATTTTATATTTTAATTTGAAAATTCAACCAGACAAAAAAGTTCACACAATCAGCATGGGTGTTTGCTTTCTATTTTTATTTAAAATATAATAGCTGTAGGAAATTTTTGAAAAATAGCAATATAATCAAATTTTGCGCATGGAGGGTAGTGGCCAAATCCTTTCTTCAAAAACTCCGGTTGAATTTTTCTGTGGAGCCTCCAAAATCTAAAATTATGTTAAAAACTATCTTTTATTGAAATATATTAAGACTCAATATAATTTACTTCAAAAATAAGGGTTTCAATAATAATATAATAATATTAATAATAAGTTGACTACAAATAAAAGCGTGAGGCATGAATATTCAAATTTCTCATAAGCTTTTGTTTTTAGACACACTATTATTATTATTATATTATTAATGCAACCCCCCTCCTTAGAGTAAATTATATTTTCTCTTTTTAGTATATTTCATTAATTTAATTTTAAATTATGATTTTTTTAGTTTTACATTAAGATAAACACTTCTGAGAAGGATTAGTGGTTGCAAATCAAATTTGATAGGATTTTGTATTGTCATTTGAAAAAAAAAATTCAACTAAGTTCAACAGAATTTATATTGTTAGCAAAAATAAATACAAAGTTTCAAGTCGATTGGATATCTGGAGGTGTGTCAAAATTGAGATGAAAGATTTGACTCAAATAAATAGATACGTACATATCCACATAGCAGGTCAAATAAAAGCTTGTGAGAAGGAGTAGTGGTGGCAAATACAATTTGAGAGAATTTTATATTGTCATTTTTGTTAATTTTCTTTTTTTTCAACTCAAATTTGATAGAATTTTGTATTGTCATCCAAAATACGCATGTGTACAAAGTTTTAAGTCGATTGGATATGTAGAAGTGTATCAAATAAAAGCGTGTGTGAAGAAGGAGTTGTAACAAATAAAATTTGATAGAATTTTCCATTATCATTTTTTTTTTACTCAAATTTTACAAAATTTTTCTATTGTAATCGGAAATGTATACAGTTTCAAGTCGATTGGACATGTGGAAGTGTGTAAAAGTTGAAATGCAATATTTGACTCATAGATACAAGCATACCCACATAGCAAGTCAAATAAAAGCTTGTAATAAAAATAGATTTTGATTTATCCAAGTCGTAACATCTTTCTTATGAGAATAGTTCGTGTATCGAGGCGGAAAAGTTGGTATGGTTGTGTTTTAACATTATCCTGAAATAGAGAGGACAGATCCGAGGTTCGAAACGCGACCACATGACCATTTTGCAGCAGTTAGAACACCAACCTCCTTCCACTGTCCCGACTCACCCCATGCACCCATTTCACCCCTCTTACCCCTGTTACCCCTTTCACCCCGTTTACCCCTTTTCACTCCCGTTCCACTCGAAATGGCAAGCATCGTCACGGATTTACCGATAATGTTGCGTACTGACTATATCTACAGATACAGAGGATGGAGGATATCGACTCATGTCAGTAACTACAGATTAGTGTTATCAGAGCGTAACAACGCCAAAGGGTGGTTTACCTTGACACTGGCGAAATGCAAGATCAACGGGTAACTATGTTCAGAGATGGATTCGGCCAAACAAGCAACCCCTTTCCGAAATATTTTTGTCATTGATAACGCAAATTCCATGTGTAGCATGGCCGATAACGATATGAATCAGAAAATTAGGTCACCTGAATAAGCTTATTTTATGATACTGGATACATTATGCTGATTATGCGGTATCGCATTCAAAAAAGAGAGGTGTAACGATAATGTATAGAATTCCTGAAAATAAAACACAACTGCTTCTATTGTAATTCCTAAAAACAAAAAAAGTTTGTTTTTCTGGACAAAAATAAAAAAGAGGAAGGAAAAATGGGAAGGAAACCAACCAAATCCCCTTCCACTCTTATAACAACGTCCCAAACGAACGTCACTTTTGTGTTTCTCCATCCTAGTATTGAGAAGTCTGCCAGTCTGTCCCACGTATTTCATCTTAAAGATCTTGAAAATGATCTTGTAAACAGCACCACCTTTTTCAAATTTATCTAGAGGATCTTTACAAAAAGCTATTATTGAATCCATGGGAGAACGAAAGTATTAAAAGAACTATATTCTCTCAATTCCTTCTGATTTTCTGTAGATAAAATGTTATTTTGTTTGTTTTTGATTTGTTGAATTCTTATCGTGATATGTTTCTCAATTAACTTTTGTGGGTAATGATTAAGAAAAAGGATATTCCCAGCAATATTCAAATTCTTTTTGTGAAATGAAACGTGGGACAAACCTAGAGATCTGTCAACTAAGTTTTTGATTACTGCAATTTTGTTTTGAAGAGGATGAGCCGAAAAGAAATTTAAAATTCTACCTGAATATGTAATTTTCCTATACCAATTGGTAATAATATTGCCATCCTGACCTTCAATTACTTCTATATCCAAAACAGTGATTCTATTATTTTTCTCTATTCCATGCGTGAATTTAAGTTTTGGATGAAACCCGTTGAAAGCATCCATAATTGCCTGCAACTTTGTCAGAGGAACACGTAATAAGGTGTCATCAATATACCGAAAGTAAAACGGCAACATAGAATCTAGCTTTTTGAAAGCAAAGACCTCGAAATTTTCTATAACTTTTTCTGCTAAAATCGGAGAAATGACGGAACCTATGGGAGTACCAAACTTTTGCCTATAAAAAGATCCATTGAATTTGAAATAAGTTGAGTTCATAATAAAAATTATCCCTTCAATAAAATCTTTTTGACTCAATCGAGTAAGTGTCTTTATATTGTCCCATCTATCCAAATTGTCTGTTTAACTAATTCAAGGCGTATACTCGGAAACATTGCAACAACATTCAAAGAAATCATTACATGGTCATCAGGAACAGTTTTTTGAATAATAATTTTTTGGAATTCCCAGCTATTTTCAATATTGTATTTTGAAGTTGCAATGTAGTTTAAGTATCAAATTAAAGTTTTGTTCTAAAAATTTCGTGGGAGTGTTCGTAGTTGAAATAACTATTCTGAAAGGATAGCCATCTTTATGAATCTTTCTCAAACCATAACATCTGGCAAGAACTGTATCTATGGTATTGATATCAGTCCATCTTATATCTTTTCCTAAAAGTCCATTCTTTCTTCAATTGTCTAGAATCTTGAAAGTATCTCTTCTTAATTTTTTCAACGGATTTTCATTCAGTAAATCAAAATTATCACGATTGGAAAGTAAATCCTCCATATCCGTAATATAATCTGATTTCTTGATACAAACTGTAATATTGCCTTCATCAGCGTTCATGCAAATTATATAAGGGTTGTTTTTAGGAAAACCTTGCGTTATCATGAAACCATTAGAAATTTCACGATCAAACTTTGCTAAATATTATAAATGCTTTTATATTGTGATTTGATAATAATAAAAATAAAAAATAGAAGGAAGGGGATTTGGTTGGTTGCCTTCTCATTTTTCATTCCTCTTGTTTATTTGTGTCCAAAGAAACAAACTTTTGTTGTTTTTAGGATTTGCAATAGGAGCATTTTGTGGTGGTTGTCCAAATTTGATCCTTGGATTCTTGTTTTATTTTCAGGAATTCTATACATTAACTTGAGTATTGGATGTCAAGTAGGATTTCGAATTTGACTTTAATCTAATTTAAAATTCTTAAATTTCGGTGTAAGATGTTCTTTTTATTTTTAGGACTTTTTCAGAAGGTTCTATTTTGAAACCAATAGGTGTAATGTTTTAATTTGATAAATTCAGATTGACCAATGATACGCGTTACTGAAGAAAAATGATGCAGAGCCACAAAATTTGATTCCCTCTTGGATTTTGTTTTAAGACCAGAAAGTAGTACTAAAATGTAATTCATCATGTATGAAATTGATGTGAGACTATTTTTTAGGGTTCTGCTTTAATACCGAAAATCATCATAATAATAATATTTTCTTCAAGATGCTTATTTTTGTATCTTAAATTAAAATTTTTGAACATTTAATTTAGGAATAATACCTTCTATGTAGGAAAATTATAGAAAAATGTATGCGAATTGAGTAACATTTGTGACATTTCGGTAAAGCCCCCTCAAATTATCATGTGATACTGAAGCTCACCCCCCTAATAGTTGTAAATATGAAACATAAAATAATGTTATTTTGTGTGACCGTCAATCAACAAATGAATAATGAGTTAAAACTATTTGATACTAGTATTAGAATACTTTTAATTAAACTCTTCAGATTAGTTATTCCATTTTTTATTTAAATTTTCTTCTTCATCATCTTTTTTTGAAAATTAATCTTCTTGATTAAAAATTAACTTTTTGGTTGAAAATTCAACGTCTTCATTTATTGATGAAATGTTATCATGAAATTTTTTTTTTATGAAGATTCATCATTTCAGATGAAAATTCATCTATTTGCCTTAAAAATATGTTTTGGTTGAGGATTCAACTATTTTGTTAAAAATTCGTCTTCCTTGCTTGAATTAGACTGTTTGAAGATTGGTTGAAAATTCAACTTATATGGTCGTAAATTTAATGTTTTTTTGAAAATTCATATTTTTGGTTAAAAATTAAACTAGTGGTATAAAAATTTAATCATTCTTTTGCAAGTTTGTTTTTTGTTTTGTTTTAAATTAATTTTTTTATCTGAAAATCTAGCTAACGTATTTTTGGTTGCAAATTTTCTTTTTATAAATTGGAAATGCAAATATTTGTTAGAAAATTCATCTTTCCTGATTGAAAATTCACTTGATTATGGACAGTTTTTTTTTCTCTTCAAAGGCCAATTTTTTTGTAAAAAATTTGACTTTTTAGCTCAAAACCTAATTATTTTGTTGAAAATTCATATATTTGGTAGAAAATTAATCCTGTTTGTTGACAAGTCACCTATTTGGTCGAGGATTCAACGATTTTCAGAAAAATTCCTCTTTTTTTTCAAATTTAACTTGTTGATAATTCTTTATTTTTGTTGAAAAATACGTGTTTTTTAACGAAAATTGAACTATTCCGTTTTTGGTTAGAAATTTATCTTTTTTAGTTGAAAATTCATCTTTGTAGGTTAAAGCTTCAGGCATTTGGTGAAAAGTATGACTATTTTATAGAAAGCTCAATTATTTTGTTAAAAATTCAACTTTTTTGGTTTATGTCATCATTTTTGTTTGAAAATTTAACTGTTTTGTTGAAAATTTGTGGTTTCGGATTAAAAAATCATCTCTTAGGGTAGAAAAGTCATCTTTCTTGATTTAAAATTTATCTCTGTTGACTGAAAATTACCTTTTTTCAAGAATTCCACTTTTCGGGTTGAAATTTAACTGGCTTCTAAACAATTGGTCATTTTGGTTTAAAAATTCACCTATTCGGTTGAAAATTCAACTACTAAAAAAATTTGATTTCTACAGTCATTCGAGGATTCCCTGCAAATTTTTAAGAATTGAAAGACATTTTTTTCAAAATACAGTATTTTCTAAACCAGTATAGATATTCAGGATTTTTTTTTGTTCATCATGGAAATTGTTGCCCTTTCAATTAATTTGAAAAAATTAAAAAGATTATGAAAAATAACGAAATTGTTTCTTTCAAATTTTTGAAAGTGGATTTTATCGAAAACTCCACAATTCAACTTTTTTTGTGAAATAGATAGTAATATTTAACTGCATATCTCTTAAATTTTATTCTTGGTAAACCCCTGATTCATCCTGAAAAAATTTATTTTTAAAATATCAAATTTTCGCATTTTTTTGGAAACAAACGAAAGGTACCACAAATGTTTAACTAAAAGTTTACAACGTAGAATTGTTCTACAAAAAATACTTCATGCTCTTTCAGGATATTTTTCACCATTTACGAGAAAAATTCAAGAATTATATATTTTTAAAAAAATTCCGACCTGAACAATCGTTTATCCCAGATAAAGCTGATAGGAAGCCTTTTTTAAATATGTAGAAACTTTTAAAAAACTTTTAAAAATAAAAAGGTAGAGTTTTCCGGAAAATATTATTTTCATGTGTTCGGAATTTGATGGAAAAATTAAGAACTTTTCTAGATCTTTAAACTCTCATTCAAGCATTTTTTCGTACTTCCTGTTATTTTTGAGAAAAATGCGAAACTGTGATTTTTTTTTTTAATTTTTTCAATATATTTCATAAAACAAAACAAAAATGTAAAAGTGGGTTGTTTGAGAATATTCACTTTTAAGAAATATACAAAAACAGCTGCCATTTTGTAATTTTTCATTTTTTTTTTCATTTTTTGGAATCAATTGAAAGAGCGAAATTGTTTACGTCAAATAAAGAAATCCTGAATATCTACGCTCATTCGGAAAATAAAGTATTTTGCAAAAAATTCTCGAAATTTTTGAGAATTTACAGGTAATCTTTGAATGATTGTAACAAATGAAACACGTTTTTTTCGATCAAACTGTAAAATTCGTTTTCCTTTATTTTCACCATAGAATGACATATCCAAAAAAATGTCCCCCGTGAGAAAAATGTAAGAATTTATATAATGGAATTAACAGTTTTTTCAGAATCCTGAAATATTTTTTAGAATCTTATTTGTAGAGTCTTTTTTAAGAGCTTCATTGATATTTTCCACAAAAAAATGTATTTTAACAATATTAATATAATTAATCCAATATTAATAATATATTTCATCAAGTTCACAATTTTTGGTTTTAATGGAATTTTACGCTGAAAATCATTACTTAAAATAAAAAATCATTGAATTTCAAAAAACATAAATTTTTTAAAAACTCAAATCGTACTTACGCAAATGAAGACTAAGAATGAGTGGAAAATACTCACCTGAAACAAAAATACAAAATGAATTTTAATCAAATTTATTGATTGATTTTACTTATTGACTTATTTTATTTATTGATTTTACGAAGAAAAATTAAAAAAACTATAGGAATAATAAAATAATTTTTTCGCGTATTCTAGGTCTTTCTACTTGTAAAAATATAATCGATAAAGTTTGTCAAGTCGGGAAACTCATAAATGCAAGCACAATAAATTTTTGCAAAACTGAGTTTTGTCCTTTTTTAAATTAACTTATTTTCAAAATAATATTATACAAATAATAATAATTATTTTCATACTAGAAAAATTATTTTCAAAACTTTTTGCTTGATATGCTTTTATTGTTAAAATTGAAAAAAAAAAAAAAAATTTGCAGTCATGAAA
The DNA here is from genome assembly GCA_932195095.1 of Andricus curvator. NCBI lineage: Eukaryota > Metazoa > Arthropoda > Insecta > Hymenoptera > Cynipidae > Andricus > Andricus curvator. Next base: position 23,987 of record CAKNYM010048826.1, read on the forward strand.
TAAAACCCAAAAAAAAATTTTTCTTATAAAACTATTTTTTTTTGTTATTTTGTAGTTCACCCAGCCGTAGTTCAGCAAATTTTTATTAGATTGCTGAAGATAATATCGCCGTTTTTTATTTTATTATAATTGATATTTTATTTAAAAAATTATTTTTAATTAATCAAAAACAGTGATATTGATAAAAAAAATTCAATAAAATATAAGAATCCTCAATCCAAAAAGAATAATTTTCAACCAGTAACATAATATGTCTAAAATCAAAAACAGCCATTCAATCTACATGATTTTTCATATTTTCGAAAACTAAATTTCTAGCGATGGCTCTTTAGAATTTTATTTTTGCAGTATTTTTTTGTATTGACATTTTTGCCATATTAATTGAAGGTTCATTAATATCGAAATAACCAATTTTTGAATATCCCCATAGAGAGAATGTATAATCAAATTTTTTTAAATTAATTAATTTCGCCCTCTGAATCACGTTGAAATATCGAAAATCTGCACGGATTATATTCAATCAGCATATAAATTCAACATCCTCATTTGCACGTTCGTGAAATACTACAAATGCACATAATTATTGTTTAAAAAAAATTTAAAAAATTTAGTGAAAAAGGATTATACCGAATCTGGAAATAGACAGAAAATTTTACAGAAATAGGAAATAGAATTTGAAAAAATAGAATATCAATTGACAGAATTCTGAATTTAATTGTATGAAATTTGAAAATATAAATGAAACAGAGATAAAAGCAAAAAATTGAAATTCGTTTCAATGGCAGCATTCTTTTCCAGCAATTCAATCAGCCAATATTTTTTCAAAAATATTCTTTATTAATATTTAAGAATTTTAAATTAGATCAAAATCAAATTCAAAATCCTATTTAACGTCCAATACTCAAGTTAATGTAAAGAATTGTGATTCCTGAAAATCAAAACAAGAAGATTTGAACAGAAAATTTTGACAACCACCATAAAATTCTTCTTATGTAATTTAAAAAAATAAAAAATAAATAAAAAATTTGTTTGGACAAAAACATAAAAGAGGAAAGAGAAATGAGAAGGCAACCAACCAAATCCTAAATTTTTGGGGATTTGGTTGGTTGCCTTCTCATTTCTCTTTTTTATTTTTGTCGAAAGAAAATTTTTTTTTCTCAAAAAAATTGAGGATTTGGTTGGCTGCCTTCTCTTTCTCTTTCTTCTTTTTATATTTTTGTCCAAAGAAATTTTTTTTTTCCAATTTTTTTAAAGAACCAAATCCCCAATTTTTGAGGATTTGGTTGGTTACCTTCTCATTTCTCTTTTTTATGTTTGTACAAAGAAATTTTTTTTTTTTTTTTTTTTTTTTTTTTTTAATTACAATAGGAGCATTTTATGATGGTTGTCCAAATTTGGTCGTTGGATTCTTGTTTCCATTTTCAGGAATTTCATACATTATTATTCTTTATTTAAAAATGAAAGTTTATTCAAATATATTGAATAACATTTATCGTTAATTAAACATAAAAATTCCGTTATTAAAAATTTTCGCTAATGGAACTCAAATAAAAAATTTTGAATATCTTCTGCCATAATGATTTGGGTAGATCATGAAATTATGTTATGGCGATTATAATGGTATCATGCCGCAAAATGTGATGTACAACCGAGATCGTATCGATTACGGTTTAATTCTGACACAAATTTCATATGAATTATATCATGATATTGAGAGAAATGCCTGACCGCATATCTTCGACACATTATTAATAATACCAAAAAATAAAAATAATATATAACAATAACATATAATCAATCAAAAAAATCTTATAATCAATAATACTCCTGATCATGAATCTCCGAATTGATATAGTGGATTTTCCAATATTTAAAACATTTTTCTTTCTATTCGAAATTATTAAAAATAATTTATTGAATTATTATTTTGCATTTTAAACAGAATATTGGAATTTTCAAACTACCAAAATTAATTTTTAACAAAAGAGTTGAGTTTTTTAGCTAGAAAGTCCAATTTTTAAGAAAACAATGGAATTTTACACGTAAAAAAATGAATTTTCAACAAAAAAGTTAATTTGCAACCAAGAAAAATTAATTTTCTACTAAAAGATGAATTATTATTCAAAAAGGATGGATTTTTTCATCATAGAAGGCAAATGTTTAACAAAACACTAGAATCTCCGGCCAAAAAAGATGACTGTTAAAAAAAAATTGTCGAATTTTTAACAAAACAATTAAATCTTCAACCATATAGTAAAATTTATAAACAAAAAAGACAAAATTCATGCTAAAAATATATTAGTAGACTTTTTAATTGAAATAATTAACTTTTAACAATTAAAGATACATTTTTAACTAAAAATGTGACTTTTCTACCAAAAGATGAATTTCTAATTTAAAAGGATGGATTTTCTATCTAAAAAGACAAATTTACAACAAAAACGTTGATTTTTGTAACAAAAAAATAACTTTTCAAGAAAATAGGCGAATTTTCAACAATATAATGAAATTATCCACCAAGAAGTATAATTTTTAACCTAAAGAGATGGATTCTGAACCCAAAATATAATAGCAGAATTTTCCAATAAAAAAATTAACTTTAACCCAAAATATTATTTTTTTTTTAAATGTTGGAAACTTCAACAAAATAATTAAATTTGCAACTAAATAGTAGAATTTGTAATCGAAAGAAATAAAATCTGTACGGAAAATATAATAGTAGACTTTTTAATTAAAAAGAATGAACTTTCAACCAAAAAAATATCTTTTCAGGCAAATCGTTGCATCTTCAACAAAATAATTAAATGTTCAACAAAATAGTAGAATTTGTAACTAAAAGAGATGAAATCTGGAAAAAAATAGTACACTTTTTATTAAAAAGAATTAAATTTCAACCATACAAAATGAATTTTAAACCAAAAAAATTCCTTTTCTACCAGAAGACGAATTTTAAATTTAAAGGGATAAATTCTCTGTTTAAAAAGACAAATTTTAAAGAAAACCAAAAAATATGAATTATAAACAAAATATTTTAATTTTCAACAAAATAATTAAATTTTTAACCAAGGAGTAGAGTTTTTTCCAGAATAGATAAATTCTGAACCCAAAATAAAACAGTAGCCTTTCCAAATAAAAAGAATTGACATTAATAAAAAAAGATGACTTTAAAAAAAAATTGGATTTTAAAGAAAACAATCAAATTTTTCATCAAATAGTATAATTTTTATTTAAAACAGATGAATTCTGAACCCAAAATAGAAAAGTAGGCTTTCCAAATAAAAAGAATTAACTTTAACCAAAAATGATGCATGTTGAAGAAAATATTTTAATTTTCTACCAAATAATTAAACTTTTAAGCAAATAGTGGAGTTTCTGAGTACAACAGATTAATTTTGAACACAAAATAAAAAGGTAGACTTTTTAAAGAAAAATAATGAACATTAACCAGAAAATATAACTTTAAAGAAAATATTTTAACTTTTAACAAAAGAATTAAATTTTCAACCAAATAGTACAATTTCTTACCTAAAGAGATGAATTTAGAACCCAAAATAGAAAAGTAGGCTTTCCAAATAAAAAGAATTAACTTTAACCAAAAAAGGTGACTTTGAAGAAAATATTTGAATTTTTAACCAAATAAGTTAATTTTCAATCAAACAGTCAAATATTTCACTAAAGGAGATGAATTCTGAGCCCAAGATCGAAAGTGAACTTTTCAAATAAAAATAAGTAACTTTCATCAAAAAAGATAACTTTGAAGAAAATATTTTAATTTTTAACAAAAATAATTTTCAACTATAAATATGAATTTAAAATAAAAAAAGATCACTTTTCGACCCAAAGATGAATTCTTAATCCAAAAGGATGAATTTTCTATCCAAAAGAACAAATGTTTAACAAAACAGTTGGATTTTCGACCAAAAAGATGACCTCTCACAAACAAATTAAAGTTTCAACCAAAAAGTACAATTGTTAACGAAAAGAGATCGATGGATTTAGTATCCAAAAAGACGAAATTTCAACAAAGCAGTTGAATTTTTGACCAAAAAAGATAAATTTTTAAGAAAATAGTTGAATTAATAAGAATTAATGTTTGAACCAAATTGTATGATTTTTAACCAAAAGAGATGACTTTTCAAACAGGAAGATGACTTTCTGACCAAGCGATGAATTTTCAAGTTAAAAGGATGAACTTAATATCCAAAAAGATGAATTTTATACAAAAAATTTGTATTTTCGACCAAAAGGGGTGAATTCTAATTTAAGAGAAAAAACGAGAAGAGAAATTTTGTTGAAGGCAGGCGGAAAAAGATAAATTCTTTAAAAAAGGGGAAAATAGGGGAATAGGAGAAAGCGTGTAGAGTCTGTGATTTGATAAACCGCAGTGAAATTGTGCGCAAGGAAGCAACTGATATTTTTTCAGAATATGATTCGTCACGTTTCTACCGTTTTTTAAAAACATTTTTTCTATAGTTTAGGAGATATTTGCGTTTTTATGACCCAGGATCTAAAATATAGATTTTCGATTTTCGATAAGAAAAATAAATTATTGTAGTATAAAAGAAACATTAATTAATTTTTGAACGAAACATGAACTTTAAAATCCTGAATATAGAATGATCTTCAATATTTTAACGAAAATGTCTGTCAACACTGATCAAAATTCGAAAGAAATTTTTTTCGAAGATCGAGACAATTATTGCAAAAGTAAAAAAAAAATCTCAAAAAACCACGGTTTTCGAACAAATTGCCTTAAAATTCTTCTTCCGATCTTTCTAGTACCTTAGTAGTAGAGAACCTGGCCGGCAAACAGTTTACCTGGCGTTCGAATCCCAGCGGAGCAAAAGGAGATCTTTTTTCTGAATAAATTCAATTTTAGAATTTTTTTTAATCTTATTAAATTTTTTTTTCAATGAAATACGTAAATGTGGATGCAAAATAGTATAATTAACGTATTTAAACTAAACTAATGACTGGCCTAATACAAATCTAAAGTTCTCTCTTAGTCCCATTTTCACTTAGAAACTTGGGCGATGCTCCTCGAAATCTCTGCCCATTTAATCTTCCTCTTCAACAAGTTCACGCTAAGGACGATGTGCTTATATTCCGATAATGAGGGTTCCCTTGAAAGCCTCTAGTTCACCTCTCACAAAACACAAATCATGCTCATGTAGGGTCAATTATCGAAAATCGTGCTTTAGAATAGCACATATTGCGCTTTTCGCGATAATAATTAATATTTTCACGAAAATTAGAGATTATTAGAAGAATAAATTCTTCAAAAAACTAGCTGTGAATTCGATCTCAAGTTTTTCCACTTTGTTTTTATTTATAATTATATGGTGCTCATTTCACGAGCCCATTGTTCCTCATAGAGGAAGCATTAGCTACTTTTTTCAATAATAGACAAACCAAAGTCTTCATTTTGATCAATTTAAAAATAGAAATTTACAAAAAAATACAGAATTATAAAATCAAACAAGAAATTTTTAAATACAAAGACAAATCAGACAAATCAAATTTTTTATTCGAAATGATAATTTTTAGAGCTGGAAAAGGGAAGGCAAAAGTTCTGTCGCACCCTATCCCTTTTCCTGCTTTATGATTTCTTCACAAAAATTGTCAGAATTATTCTATTTGAAATTTTATGATCAAAATTTCTTCTTTTCATGAATTAACTTTGAATTATGTCGATCAAAAAAGTTTTTCTGTTTGAAACAAATGATTCAATTATTATAAATGAGCATAACTTCCCTAATCTTCAATAAAGTGTATTAATATTATAGATCAATCGATTTGCCTCGAATCAAGGAATCTTTTCCGTTCTTGTATCAACTTTAAATTATGTTAATGAAAAAAGTTTTACTATAAAAAACCGTGTTTGCAAATATTATGCATTACCATCGCTTCCTTACTCTTCAATAAAATGTATAAATGTTATAGGTCAATCAACTCATCTTGAATCAACACAACTTTTCTATTTTTGCATCAACTTTAAATTATGAGAACGAGAACATTTTTACTATAAAAATCGATTTTCAAAATATATAAATTACCATAACTTCCCTACTCTTTGATAAAAGGAAACATAATTGTAGGTCAATCGATTCGTCTCGAACCAAGGAACCTTTCATATTGTTGCATCAACTTTGAATTATGCTAATCAAAAAAGTTTTACTATAAAAAAACGATTTTTAAAATATTATTGAGTGCTGAGAAAATGCAATAAATATTTTTTGAAATCTAGTGATTAAAATAAGCCCCCCAAATTTCATTAATTTTTCTGCAGCCGTTTTCAAGTTATCGTGTTCACAAAAATTCAACCAAAGATAGTTAAATTTTTAACAAAATAGTTTAATTTTCAGCAAAATAATCAAATTTAATTTTTAATTAATTATTAACCAAATGGTTATATCTTCAAACGAACAGGCAAATTTTTTATAAGATAAATGAGTTTCCAACCAAGAAATTTTTTACCAAAAAGGTTGTGTTTTCAATCCAAAAGGACAAATTTTCTATAAAAAAAGACAAGTGTCCAACCAACAGTTATAAAAAAAAGATTGAACTTCAACCAAACACTGTTGAATTTGTTTGCAAATAGTTCCACCTTCAAGCAAGCCAGTTGAATTCTCAACCAACAAAGATAATTCTTCAACCAAATGGTAAAATGATCAAAAAAAAAAAATTAAACTTCAACCAAGAACAGTTAAAATTTTTACCAATAGTTTTATCTTTGAACTAAAAAGACGAACTTTTTTAAGACAATTAAATTTACAAACAAAAACTTTTTTACGAACAGACATAAATTTTCAATCGAAAAGAACCAACTTTCCATAAAAAAGACAGATTTTCAAAAAAAAAAGTTGAATTTTCGACTAAGAAAGATGAGTTTTGCTTCCACATAGAGGAAGCTTTGTAATGGTAACATTTTCCAAAAATTTTCAATTTATTTAATTAAATCTTCCTCAATTTAAAAATTTCTAATACAATGTTCTAAGCAATTATCCGGATATGTGTGGGGGTGTGTGTGTGTGGATGTCACACTTTTTTTGTGAACACGATAACTAGAAAATGGTTGCAGATAAGTTGTTGAAATTTGGAGGGCTTATTATCCTCACTAATATCTTTAAGCTGAGCAAAGGATTTCTAAAAATATTTATTGCATTTTTTTTAGCACCCAATAGTACTTTAAAAATCGGTTATCTATAGTAAAACTTTTTTCATCAGCATAATTCAAAGTTGATGCAGAGATGTAAAAGATTCCTTGGTTCGAGACGAATCGATTGACCTATAATATTAATACATTTTATTAAATAGTAGGGAAGTTATGGTAATTTATATATTTGTATAATCGGTTTTTTATACTAAAACTTTTTTCATTAACATAATTCAAAGTTGATGCAACAACAGAAAAGATGTGTTTATTCGAGTCGAATCGATTGACCTATAATATTAATACATTTTAGTGAAGAGTATGGAAGTTATGGTAATTTATATATTTTTAAAATCGATTTTCATTATTTAAATACTTAGTAATATTAATTTTGCATTGCAAACATATCTCAATGATATTGATTATAGTTAAATTAGTTCAATTAGCGTATCAAAATTTTTGTCTTTATTCACTGAAAAATCTTTAGTAATTGAAAATTTATTTATTTTAGTTTGGAGTTTGAATTTTAGGTTGAAAGTTGAATTACTTTGTTCAAAATTCTTTTTTTGAAGATTTATCTCTTGTGTTGAAAATTGAACTATTTTCTTGAAAATGTTTCTTTAAAAAAAAAGAAAAATTGATTATTTCAACTGAAAATTTAATTATTCCATTTTTGTTTGAAAATTGATCTTTCTTAGATGAAAACTAATCTATTTGGTAAAAAATAAGTCTTCTTGATTGAAAATTCAACTAGTTTCATAGCAAATTTAACTATGCGATTAGAATGATGTGGTGGAAAATGAATTCGCTTGCTGAAAATTCATCTTCTCGGGCTTAAAAATAAAATTTCTTTTAAAATATTTAATTTTTAGTTTGTAAACTGAACTCTTTTGTTGAAAATTCATCTTTTTTGTTAAAAAGTTAATTATTTTTATGGAAAAGCCTACTATTTGGAGGGCTTATTTTCCCCACTAATATCTTGAAACTAACCGAAGGATTTCTAAAAATATTTATTGCATTTTTTCTAGCACTCAATAATATTTTAAAAATCGTTTTTTATAGTAAAACTTTTTTCATTAGCATAATTCAAAGTTGATGCGAAAATATAAAATATTCTTCGCTTCGAGACAAATCAATCGACCTATAATATTAATACATTTTATTAAAGTATATGGAAGATATGGTAATTTTTATATTTGTAAAATCGATTTTTATAATTTAAATACTTAGTAATGTTAATTTTGCATAGAAAACATATCTCAATGATATTGATTATAGTGAAATTAGTTCAATTAGCATTCACTGTGTCCTGTTCAGTAAATTGTAACCATCAATGCAGATTTAGTTCAATAGGGGAAACCTTCCTACAGCGGATAATAATAATTAATTAAGAGTACAAATAAAAGAAGAAGAATTAAATTAAATTTAAATTCATGAACACATATAGCGTGTTACTTATTGCTTGAATTTACTGAATTATTTTGCAAATATTAGTATTTTTGATTAATGATTATTATCCACTTTAAGTTGAATTATCCACTCTAGGGAAGTTCCCTTACTGGTTGGACATTGAAACTAGCCCTAACTATTTTTTTATTAAATCTTACCACTAAAAAGAGTCTCTACTATAAAACAATTCAAAAAAATTCAAATGAATTGGAAAAAGTTTTAAAAATCGAACAAATCCATTTATTTCTGTAAAATTTGAGTGAATTTAGAGAAATTTAAGGAAAACGAAAAAAATTTGATGAAGTGCATAAAAATTCAAGGTGAATAAAAAAAACTTCAAATGAATTGAAAAAAATTTAAACAGATGAAAACCTAGCTGTGAATTCGATCTCGAGTGTTTCCACTTTGTTTGTATTTATAATTATATGGTGCTCATTTCAGGAGCACATTGCTTCCCGTTAGCAAATGTATTTGCTTCCTCATAGAGGAAGCATTAGTTATTTTTGTCAATAATAGACAAACCAAAGTCTTCATTTTGATTAATTTAAAAATAGAAATGTACAAAAACTGAAAAACTACAAAATAATACAAACAAATTTTTTAACACAAAGACAAATCAGACAAATCAAATTTTGTATTCGAAATGGTAATTTTTCGAGCTGGAAAAGGGATGGGAAAAGTTCTTTAGCACCCTATCCCTTTCCCAGCTTTATTATTTCTTTACAAAAATTCTCAGAATTGCCCTATTTGAAAACTAAGGATCAAAAAGTCTTTTCTATTCATGCGTCAACTTTGAATTATGTCAATGAAAAAAGTTTTTCTGTTTGAAGCAGATGACTCAAATATTATAAATGAACATAACTTCCTTAATCTTCAATAAAGTATATTAATATTATAGGTCAATCGATTCGTTGAAGAATAATGTTTTACTATAAAAAACTTTATTTTCAAATATTATGCATTACCATAGCTCCCTTACCCTTCAATAAAATGTATTAATATTGAAGGTCAATCTATTCGACTCGAATCAACACATCTTTTCTGTTCTTGCATAAACTTTGAATTATGATAATGAAAAAAGTTTTACTATAAAAAGCCGATTTTCAAAATATATAAATCAGACTAACTTCCATACACTTTAAGAAAATGTATCAATATTGTAGGTCCATCAATTCGTTTCGAACCAAGGAATCTTTTATATCATTGCATCAACTTTGAATTATATTGAAGAAAAAAGTTTTACTATAAAAACCGTATTTTCAAATATTATGCATTACCATAACTTCCTTACTCTTTAATAAAATGTATTAATATTAAAGGGCAATCGATTCGACTCGAATCAACATATCTTTCCTGTTCTTGCATCAACTTTGAATTATGCTAATGAAAAAAGTTTTACTATAAAAAACCGATTTTCAAAATATATAAATTACCATAACTTCCCTGCTCTTTAATAAAATGTATTAATATTATAGGTCAATCGATTCGTCTCGAACCAAGGAATCTTTTATATTATTGCATCAACTTTGAATTATGTGAATGAAAAAAGTTTTACTATAAAAAAACCGATTTTTCAAATATTATGAAGTGCTCAGAAAAAATGCAACAAATATTTTTAGAAATCCTTCGGTCAGTTTCAAGATATTAGTCGGGAAAATAAGCCCTCCAAATTTCATCAATTTATCTGCGACCGTTTTCAAGTTATCGTGTTCACAAAAAAGCGTGACATCCACACATCCACACGTACCCATACACATCCACACATCCACACACACACACATCCGGACAATTGCTTAGAACATTGTATTAGACATCTTTAGACATCATTTAAAATAACCTAAAATAAATTCAATTATTTTAAATCCTTTTAAATCTTTTGAAATCCCCTGAAATTCGTTAAAGCTCTTGAAAGTGCCAATTAATAAAAAATTCCTCGGAATCTTTTAAAATTTCTTAAAATACTTCAAATTATTAAAATTCATTACAAATTTCTCGGAATCTTTAAAAATAATCTCAAATATATGAAAAGAATTCAAGACAATTCAGTGACTAATGTGACCTCTTCATTTGAAAAAGTGAATAAGAAATTATTTGAGAAAAAAGTGACTAATGGTGACTGTCTGTGGCAGCCCTGTATATTTTTTATAGTTACTTCTTACAGGAATTCCCTGATTTTTGATATTTTTTTCAAAATTCTCTTGGAAGCTTTGATCTGATTATACATTTTTCTTGAAAATTTTCGAAATCTTATTAAATGTTTTAAAAAAATCCAAAATTATGTATTTCACTTTGAGTAAAATACACTTAAGACAATACTTTTAAAATTAATTTTTCAACCAAAAAGTTTTTTTTTAATTTTTCTATGAATTTTGATACACATTTTTCATTTATTTAAAACAATTAAAATTGCTTAAAAAGCTTGTAAATTTTGTGTTCGAAATCTTCGAAAATCTACATTGTGTATTAAATGGTTTTAAATTATTTTGGAATGTTTTCAAAACTTCTAAATATATTTTAAACTTGCTCGATTATTTTACAAATTAATAATTGTTTAATTGTCATTCATTAATCAAAAATTTGTGTTTTAAATCTTTTAAAATATTCTCTGAAAATTCTCTTGAAATTGAAGATCCTTGAAAAGCTTCAAAATTTTATTTCGAAACCTTCAGAAAATAACCAATAAGATTACTTTTCTACCCAAAAATATGAATTTTCAACGAAATCCATGAATTTTCAACAAATAGTTGAATTTTCAACCAAATAAATGAATTTTCAACTAAAATGAGAAATCTTTAACAAAAACTGTGGATTTTCAACGAAATAGTAGAATTTTCAACCAAAGAAATTAATTTTCAAAATAGTTTATTTTTCAACTAAAATGAGGAATCTTTAACAAAAACTACCAATTTTTAACAAAATAGTTGAATTTTTAACTGTAATGATTAATCTGCAATTAAAAAAATGAATATTGAACCAAACAGTTTCATTTTCGATCAAAGAGATGCATTTTCAACCATAAAAATTAATTCTTTGCCATAAAAAACGAATTTTTAATAAAATACATGAATTTTACACTCAATAGATAAATTTTCAATCCAAAATAGTATGATTTAACAAAAACTATGAATTTTCAACGAAATACATGAATTTTTCCACAAAAAAGATAAAATTTCAACCAATAAGACTATTTTTTTACCCAAAAAGATGAATTTTCAACGAAAAAATTAATTTCGACTAAAAATGGAATAGTGATATCTTCAGTTTGAAAAATTAATTTTTTGACAACAAAAAAAGAATTTTTAATAAAATCGTTATCTTATAGTTAGATTTTCACCAAAGAAATGAATTTTAAGCCATAAAGATTAATTTACTACCATGAAAATACGAATTTTTAACAAAATACATGAATTTTACACTAAAAAAGATTAATTTTCTACATTTCAAATTATTTTGGAATCTTTTCAAAATTTCTAAATATATTTTAAACTTGCTCGATTATTTTCCAAATTAATAATAGTTCAATTTTCATTTTTTATTCAAAAAACTCTGTTTTAAGTCTTTTCAAATATTCTCTTAAAATTAATTTTTCAAAATGAAAAATCATTTTAAATTTTTCCAGCAAACATAAGAATGTTTTCATTTTCTTAAAAAACCTTCAGAAATCTAAATTTAGTTTTTTATTTTTCAAAATATTTTCCAGTTTTGAATTAAGTTTGGATTTTTTCAAGGCTTGTAAATATCTCTTGACTAACTCAAATTTTTGTGAAATTGATAATTGTTCGATTGTTATTTATGCCTCAAAATTCAATAATTTTACTCACCTTTATTAAACATTTTGTTAAATAGAACAATTAAAATTGAAACGTTCAAAGTTTAGATTTAATACTCTGAAATATTAACGATTCAAGGCTATTTTAAATAGTTCAGTTTAAAATTGTTTATTTTTCAATATTTTATTTATAATTTCTGATTTCAAAGAGAAAAGTATAATATTACTAAATATTCAAAAAAATATCATCTTTAATTAAAAAATTTTTAATCAAATGGTTAAAAATGTAATATTTTAGATTAAAACAATATTTGAATAGGATTTGGAATTGAATAAGAGCGTTTAATTATCATGAATCTATTAATTTGAAAATTTTTTAAAATTAAGGATAGTTTATAAAATTTCAATCGAACGTTTACACTTTTACCTACTGAGGCTTTCAAATTGAAAAATTTCTACTTTATTTCTATTATTACAGTAAAGTACAATTCGAAACGTTGATGCGGATCCTAGAAGTATTGTCTGCAAAAATGTATATTTTTTTGTAATTTTCTACGATGATTTACGTAAAATTAAAATTGTTTTTATGACGTCAAACACCCAAATTAAACAAATTTGAAATCCTGTAGTTATCTGTAATACCTTGTAGATATTTACAAAAACGGAAAAAAAATATATTATAAAAAAATGTATAGAATTCCTGAAAATAAAAACAAGAATCCAATGAAAAAATTTGGACCACCACCATAAAATGCTCCAATTGTGATTTGAAAGAAAAAAAATTTTTTTCTTGACAAAAATAAAAAAAAAAATTTTTTTTACAAAAATAAAAAAGAGGAAAGAAAAATGAGAAGGCAACCAACCAAATCCCTGATTTTCCTTTCCTCCTTTTTATTTTTGTCTAAACAAAAAAAAAATAATTTTTTTTAAATTTTATGGTGGTTGTCCAAATTTGGTCGTTGGATTTTTGTTTTTATTTTCAGGAATTCTATGCATAAATAATAAATCGTTTAAAAAATTTTTCTAACATCTAAGTATTAGCAAAAAGTCATATTTGACCATAAAATGCTCCTATTTTAATTTGAAAAAAAAATTGTCTTAAAAAAAAAATTCTTTTTTCCTTGGACAAAAAATAAAAAAGAGGAAAGAAAAATGAGAAGGCAACCAACCAAATCCCCTTCCTTCTCTTTTTTTATTTGTGATTTGATAATAATAAAAATTTAAAAAAAAGAGGAAGGAAATAAAAAAGAGAAGGAAGAGGATATGGTTGGTTGCTTTCTCATTTTTCTTTCCTCTTTTTTATTTTTTGTCCAAGAATAAAAGAAATTTTTTTTTTCAGGACATGTTTTTTTTCTAGATTACAATAGAAGCATTTTATGGTGGTTGTCCAAATGTTCTCGTTGGATTCTTGTTTTTATTTTCAGAAATTCTATAAATTAGCTTGAGTATTGGACGTTAAATAGGATTTTGAATTTAATTTTAATCTAATTTAAAATTCTTCCATTGTATTATTAAAAAGTTAGAAAAATTTTTGAATTATAGAAACTTATACTTTATTGTGATTTTCTTACTTTTCTACAAGAAAATACAAGGAAAAAATTAGCTATTTGTATTTAACCGTATTTGATTGTTAAATTTTCTTACATTTTTTTACAAAAAAAGCACAAATTTTAACAAAAAATTACAGTTCTAGAAATGTTGTACATTCTTGTAAAAAATTTTGCCACAAGAGAAATTAATTAAAGTTTTTGGACGAGGACTTTATAATTGAATAAAGTGCTTTGTGTCGTTATGATGAAAAAACCGATTTAATTTTGAACTAGCCATAAGAACATTATAGCGGATTCTCCTTCTTTTTCTAAAATCAAATGCCGAAAATTGCTCTCAGAACGAGGTGTTTATTATATATTATTAATTATTATGGCATGAAATTACAATATTTTCATATGGACAAAAAAAATCTAGGTTCCCGGAAAGTGTTCATTACGCGTGGCAGTCGCGAGTTTTCAGTAGAAATTCATAACGAGGAACGGAACTCTTTGAAATTAGAAACACTCATCATACAAATAGATTTGAAAAAGTAGTGAGAGAACTAACTCGATGGCTTCGCGGATGCTGACGAGGGAGACTAGTGCCGTGAGAATTTGTTGAAATTTGTTAGAATTTGTTATGCCGCCTAGCTGGCATGGTAGAGCAACGAACTTCATCATATATAACGTGACAACCTTACCCCGTTCACTTCCGCTGGGAACATAACTTTCAGTCACGTTCGCTTAAAAGTCCATAATGATAATCTCAGCCAAAGTCGCACATTCACGTTCGAGAAATATCTCGTTATTAAAAAGTTACAACACGAAAAAAATTTTCTTGTAAAAAGTGTAGAAATAGTCATGAAATCTTGGAGGGATACTAAAATTTTATGAATCTTGAATGGTTCTTAGTCACAAAATTTAAACATTATTACCCGAAAATACCCAAAAAAGTTTCATTCGCCTAGCTCTCCTGGAGCATCCTCGTTTTATATCCCTAAGATATTAACAAATCGAAAAAATTCTAAAAAGGGCCTAACTTCCGAACCTACATTCTTGAGGCTGAAATCCCCATAAGATATTGAAAAAAAAATCCAATGAATGCCCAAACTCCGAGACCGAAACTTTGTATCTTAGAATCATTCAATTTCATATCCGAAAATATTCCCATAAAATATTTTGAAATCTAAAAAAATTCTAAAAAGGGCCTAACTTCGAGACCTAAAATGTTATCACTTGAAGTGATTCCACTAAATATCCAAGGATATCCCGAAAAGTTTTATTTTCCCGGGCCTTCTGGAACACCCCGGTTTTTACCCTCAAAATATTAAAAAATCGACAGAAAATTCCAAAAAGGGCCTAACTTCAAGACCTAAAATTTTAAGCCTGAAAATGATTTTATTTGGTGCCTCCAGATACCTGAAAAAGTAGACTTCGCCTAAACCTCACGGAACAACCACATTTTCTACCCATAAAATATTGAAAAATCGAAGAATAAAAAATCGAAAGAATGCCCAATCTCCGAGACCAAAAATGTTGTATCTTAGAATGATTTAATTTCATGTCCAGAGATATTTCAGAAAGTCTTATTCTTTAGGGTCTTCTGGAACATCGCAAGTTTTCTTCCCTTAAGATATCAAAAAATATAAAAAATTCGAAAAAAGGCCTAACTTCGAGACCTAAAATGTTGTCACTTTAAATGGTTCCACTTAATGTCCAAAGATATCCCGAAAAGTTTTCTTTTCCTGGGCCTTCCACCCCGCATTTTTACCCTCAAGATATTAAAAAACCCCAAAAAAATTTGAAAAGGGCCTAACTTCGAAACCTAACATTTTGAAGCTAAAAATATATTCATTTGATGGCAAAATAATCGAAATAAAAAAAATCAGAAAATTCTCTAACTTCGAGACTTAAAATTTTATCACTTGGAATGGTTCCACTGTATTTCTAAAGATACGCAAAAAAGTTGCATGCCCTTAGATCTTCTGGAAAACTCTTATTTTCTACTTCTAAGACAATAAAAAATAGAAAAAATATTCCAAAAAATGGCCTAACTTCGAAACCTGAAATTTGATGGTTTGAAATGGTTCCATTTGATGTATAAATATACCCAAAAAAGTTTCGTCCACCTAGCACTTCTGGAACAGCCCCGTTTTCTAGTTTTAATATATAGAAAAACTCGAGAAGAAAAAATTAAAGAGGCCCTCAATTCGAGACCTTATATTTTAGAACTTAAATGAATTCATTTTATGTCCAAAGATACAAAAAAAGGGTTTCATCCACCCTGCTCCTCTGAAACATCCTCGTTTTCTACCTCTAAGATAATGAAAAACCGACAAAATTTCAAAAAAATTTCCTATTTTTGAGACTTTAATTTTTGACTTCAAATAGTACCATTTGATGGCCAAAGATACGCGAAAACTTTCCCCATTTTTCCAGCTTATCTGGAACACCCTTGTTTTCTACCCCTAAGATATTAAAAAATGGAAAAAATAATCCAAAAAATGCTATAACTTCGTGACCTTAAATTTACGGTTTAAAATGGTTCTATTTGATGTTCAAAGATATTAAAAATGAGTCTGACCCCCGCAGCTCTTCTGGAACACCCTCGTTTTTTACCCATAAAATAATAAAAACTCGCGAAAAGTCCAAAAAATGTAAATAACTTCAACACCTAAAAGTTTATCACTTCGAACGATTTCACTGAATATCTAAAGATACGCAAAAAAGTTTCATTCACCAAGCTCTCCTGGAACACCCCCTTTTTCCACCCACAAGATAATAAACTAGCTGTGAATTCGATCTTGAGTGTTTCCTCTTTGTTTGTATTTATAATTATAAGGTGCTCATTTCACGAGCACTTTGCTTCTCGTTAGCAAATGTTTTTGCTTCCTCATAGAGTAAGCATTAGTTATTTTTTTGAATTATAGAAAAACCAAAGTCTTCATTTTAATCAATTTAAAAATAGAAATTTACAAAAAATACAATATTACAAAATAATACAAACCATTTTTTAAATACAGACACAAATCAGACAAATAAAATTTTGTATTCGAAATGATCATTTTTTGAGCTGGAAAAGGGAAGGGAAAAGTTCTGTCGCACCCTATCCCTTTCCCACCTTGATGATTTCTTTATAAAAATTGTCAGAATTACTCTATTTGAAAATATATGATCAAAAAGTCTTTTTTGCAACACCCACCTCGAAAGTACTCCGTTCCATGTAGCTAAATTATATGCAAAGTGACTCATTCCGGATAACAATGCGGGAATGATATTGGCGCATGCGCAGTTCGATTCTTATATACTTTCCACATCAGCGGAATGTACGCGCATGCGCACTTTGCAGATGAGCAACTTTCCGCATCGCGACAATTCGGGGGCAACGCAGCAACAGCAGCGCTCAGTGTCCAAGCGAACAGCTGATGACAGGTGCGAGGTTAAAGTCGACGTGTTTAGAGTGCAAGTGAAATTTTCCTTCTCATTGTCAAAAAAAGATGGACTTAAACCAGATAGTATAATAGTTATTTTCATATATTTCGATTTAATTTAATTAAAATTTCGTATTTTTACAATTTGTTTTCGTTCCGCTGAGGGTTTCACCGCTTACCCCCCCCCCCTCCCCCGCAACTGTAAATATTCTTCCTTTGTCTTTCTCTTAGTACAACTTTCTCGGAAGGTTGTTGCAAAAAATAGCGTGTGATACACGTGCGCACAGGCAATTGCTGACTCGTGTGATTTACACTCGTTGGCAATCGCGTATTTTGTGCACTTGTATCACAAATAGCTATTCTATTCATGCGTCAACTTTGAATTATGTTGATGAAAAAAAATTTTCTGTTTGAAACAGATGACTCGAATATTATGCATTACCATGGCTTCCTTACTCTTCAATGGAATGTATTAATATTATAGGTCAATCGATTCGACGCAAACCAACACATCTCTTCTGTTCTTGCATCAACTTTGAATTATGCTAATGAAAAAAGTTTTACTATAAGAAACAGATTTTCAAAATATATAAATTACCATAACTTCCCTACTCTTCATTAAAATTTATTAATATTATAGGTCAATCGATTCGTTTCCAACCAAGGAATCTTTTATATTCTTGCATCAACTTTAAATTATGCTAATGAAAAAAGTTTTACTATAAAAAACCGTATTTTCAAATATTATGCATTACCATAGCTTCCTTGCTCTTCAATGGAATGTATTAATATTATAGGTCAATCGATTTGATGCAAACCAACACATCTCTTCTGTTCTTGCATCAACTTTGAAATATGTTAATGACAAATTTTTACTATAAGAAACAGATTTAAAAAATATATAAATTAACATAACTTTCCTACTCTTCATTAAAATGTATTAATACTATAGGTCAATCGATTCAT